>JAVQJL010063644.1:0-19172 GCA_036024295.1 Nannoperca obscura | reverse complement strand
CAGAGAGAGAGAGACAGACAGAGAGACAGACAGAGAGAGAGACAGAGACAGAGAGAGACACAGAGAGAGAGAGAGAGAGAGACAGAGAGAGAGAGAGAGAGACAGAGAGAGAGAGACAGACACAGAGAGAGAGAGAGAGACAGAGAGAGAGAGAGACAGACACAGAGAGAGAGAGAGAGACAGAGAGAGAGAGAGACAGACAGAGAGAGACAGACAGAGAGAGACAGACACAGAGAGAGAGACAGGCAGAGAGAGAGAGACAGAGAGAGAGAGAGAGACAGACACAGAGAGAGAGACAGGCAGCGAGAGAGAGACAGACAGGCAGAGAGACAGCGAGCCCCACAAACAAACAAGACGAGCTCGACACGTTAGATGAAGAGCAGCTCTTTTATAACAAACCCTCCTTTCACAGCTTCACTACTGCCCCCCCCCCCGCCTGTCTGACTGTCTGTCCGTCTCTCTGTCTGTCTGTCTGTCTGTCTGTCTCCTTTAAAACCACGAGTCTAACAGCAGCCGTCCTGCGACCTGAACGCACCATCGTCCTCCTCATCCTCAGTAACAACCAGATTTACTCTTGAGTCGCGGTCGAGTCGGCGTCCGGAGCTTTGACGACTTGTCACTTGCAACCTTTTCAAAATGTCACTCCACCCAAAATCTATCTTTAGTGTCAAACACCACCTGTGTGTTGGGCGGAGCTGCGTTCAGCTTCAATTAATGTCGCTTCTAAACTGTATTTGTCTTTCCAGCTGTGAGATCTTAAACCAAACAACGTCCAGGCTGTTGACGCCTTGATCCTCACATCGTTACTATAAACGTCAGGACACAGAACAGATATCGTTGATGAAAATGTAGTACATTGGAATTCAAGCATATTCCTAACGTTGAAAACATAACGGTTTCACCAAACTTTCAAGACTTTGTATGAGAAATAGAGATTAAATAGAAAAAAAACAGATAAAATGTCAAAAAGCCTCAACACAAAAACATAAAACAAATAATTCTGATAAATAAAAGTGTGAAAACATGTTTGGAAAGTTCTCCGATCATCAAGTCTTTCAGGTTTCAGACTGAATGCTGAACATTACATTTCTTTGTTAATAATAACAGCTGTCTGGTTTTATTTGAGCTCAACAGATTAAAACCCCAAAGACTTGAAACAGTTTTTAAGATAAGAGATGAGATGAAGTGAGTTTTTTATTGATCAGCACAAAGACAGAAGAAGATACAGATAAATAGAGACAAGTTTATAGAAATAAGAACCGTTACCAGTGTTGTACTTAAACTAATAAGTGACATATGGAAAGATGCAGCAGCAAAGTGAGGTTTGTGTTTGACCTTTGTCAATATAAAACCACTGAATGCAGAGTTCCCACTGCGTTAACGTGTATTTTGGGGACAACATCGCTTGTTGTGAACATACAGACGGCCGAGAAGCGTTGGAATAAACTTCACTTTGTGAGGTGTTTGAGAGAGTTTTAGGTGGAGGATCACTTTAACACCCAGCGCAGGTCTCCACACGAGCACTCGGCCTCAATCAGCACAATGGAGAGTTACATCAGATCCTGTGTAGCTTTTAGAAAAGTTCAGTCCGACTGCAGCCATTCACTCGGGCTGAATGTCTCTCTCTCTCTCTCTCTCTCTCTCTCTCAGCACACAAGATGACATAATTAAACGGCTGTGAGAGAATTCAGGATCATTTGTTGGTTGTTTTTGCGTGCAGAGCAACACTGACGCTGTCTTCTGCAGATCTCTGATGGAGCGCTGCGGGATGATGCATTTCTGTAACATCCACCCTGGTTCCCGCTCGCCTCTTCTACAGAAGCCTTTTGGAAAGTTTGTGTTCCAGTAGTGATTAGACTGAACTGTAATAAACATAAGACACTATAAGTCAGACATCCACCATCTGTCAGTCTTGTGTAGGACGTCGTAGAATTGTAGAACATTTATTAGATGTTCAGTGTAGTGTGGGAACCCTGAGGAAGTAGTAGTAATAATAATAATAATAATAATAATCTTGTTGCTGTCTCTGTTGTGACTCCTGATGCAAAGCGTGCACTCTAAAAGATACACGAGCGAAATCACATCAGATCTGTCGCATGTTTACACGTCACATTTATTCACGTTATGGCTGCTTGCAAACTTTATCTGTAGCCGCTTCACTTGTTGTTATCTTTAGGGTGTGTGTGTGTGTGTGTGTGTGTGTGTGTGTGTGTGTATGAGAGAACATCTCAGGTTATGAAACCAGGCTCTGCATCGCTGCTCAAACCACAGTTGTAATCGTTTTGAAATAGATGGTGAATGTGATGGTCGGGGAGCTCAGAGTCAGGGTTCACGTGCAGGTCGTTAATGAAGGCGGATATTTAACGATCTCACAGAGAAGATTCCAAAGAACAGCTGGAGACGGCCGGTCGGCGTGTTTACAGGCGTGGAACAACATCCACAGGACGAGACAACGGCCCGGTCGGCCTGCCAGGCGTCTCCATGGAGACGCTATCCATTCACCGGCTCGAGGAGAGCACTTCCCGTCTCCACAGCGCCGACTGCACCTTCTCCACTTCGCTCTGGAATTTGAACTTTTTTTAAAATTAGTTTGAACTCTCAGAAAGACGCTGCTTCCCTCGCACATTCGTTTTGACAGTTGTGCACTGACGGGACTCGTGATGCCTCTCTGGGAGGAATAATAAACAAACACACACACACTTCATTTATGTAAGCTGGTTGTCATGGCAGCATGTCAAGCTCTGTGTGTTGGGAGACATTTTTTCTCTTTCTCTCATGTTTTCAAAGAAATATGAGGTTTCCAGGTTGTGAAAAATGCACAGTCAATACACTTTATTATTATATCACTAACATCACAAGTTATTAATCAATAGATTTTAGTCACAATCCTCTGAAGCAATTTTCCAGCAGGACAGTGGCTACACAGTTCAGTCTAAAGGACTTTTCACAACCTGGCAACCCAAAAGTTGTTCTTATCAATGGCTTATAACTCAAATCTATAGAGAATGATTTAATAACATTAATAAAACCATTAGTTACAACTCGTGGAAACTTTCTGTTTACCATCCTCCAGCAGTGGTTCCCAAACTGGGGGTCAGGACCCTCTAAGGGGTCGCAGGATAATCCGGACTCGTTGTGAGCGTAACATTGAGCTGCTGTTCTGCTCCGCCGCAGGTGACGGGTAACTTTGACCGCCAGGACTTCAACAAAATGTGCTGGACGCTGTGCTCCAGGAAAAACCTGGATCAAAGCAAGACCTGCATCTCCAGCAACGACGCCTTCAAGATCTGGTGCATCTTCAACTTCCTGTCTGAGGACAGATACCCGCTGATAATCGTCACTGAGGAGGTGAGCACTCACTGAAACTTTAAAGGAGGTCCTGTGGTGGTGACGCCTTTTTCACCAAACGGTGGTTTGGTTCAAGTAAAACGGGCAGTTTGGGCTTCGGGCCCTGAAATGTTAAATTGAATGAGTGAAGGGGTGCGGATTCCCAACTTGTTCCCCACCTTTATTTGACTCCTGGATTATTTGTTTATTTAATCCCACAGACACTCAACAGCTGAGCCAAGACATTTATTTTATTAGTTTCTGACTCTCAGAAAAACACATTTATGTTTTTCTACGTGATCTCATGTAATATATGTTCACTCCCCTGAAAGAGTTTGGACCCCCCCGGAGAGGCCTGATTCTTGTTTTCCATAAAACCTCGTTGTTAATGTGACAGTCGGTTGAGTATTTTCTTCTTCCAAACGTCAGGGTAACTGAGTAACTGGCCACTTGGTCTGTTGCTAAAGAGCAGAAAGGGAAGTTTGCAGCTTCCTGTTCTTTTACAAACTCTGGAAGATTTATTGTTGGGTATAACAAACACCAGAGATGAATAACAGGAAGATTGTTGGCAAAAGAAATGTATTTCTTTTTATACGCCCCAATCAGCCCGTGTAGAGAGGATCAGTGGGAAACATGCAGCACGGGGACGCTTATCTTCAGTGTAAATTACTCGCTGGACGTTTTATTGAAAAGAAGAAGGATGTTTGGTGTGTGTGTGTGTGTGTGTCACTACCTTATGCTCGTGTGTGTATCCACGCACAGATTGAGTACTTCCTGCACAAGCTGACGGAGGCGATGGGGGGCAGCTGGGTGGAGGAGCGCTTCAAGCTGCAGCTGAACTCGAAGCAGCAGAGTCTGAGCGCCTGGGAGCTCATCGGCCTGCTGGGGTCGGGTCCCTTAAGCAAGGGCATTGACCGCCAGACGCTCTCCATGGGCATCAACGAGGTCTACAAGGAGCTCATCCTGGACGTGCTCAAACAGGTGTGCAGCACACCTGCACGGACACAACGCCTCAGTCACCACTTAGAAAGCTCAGGAATCACAGAAACAAGTCCCAAAACACTCAAAGTTTCACTTACTCTTCCAGAGCTTTAAACCTTCAGCACAGAACAAGTGGTCGTCTCTAATGAAGGACGGTCTTTGACTTCGGATACATGATTAGAAAGTTTCTGTTTAATCTTCAGTGCATGGATGTAAAACTCAAGTTAAAGGATGAGTATGTTTGTCTTATTGTCAACAAACATCATGAAAAGACCAAATCCAACAATGACTTGATCCAACAAGTCATTTCTCTGTATCTAAAGCCACACACACACACACACACACACACACACACACACACACACACGTTTAATTTGACAGAATCCCAGACACATCACTGGAAGACTAAACGTTTGTTAATCTGCACAGGAAAATAGTTCCCAGCAAACGCACCACTGGCTCTTGTGTGACTAACGTTTGCTAAGAAACTAATGTTTTTAAATTAAACTTTATATTTATGTCCTGCTTTTAAAGATTTGTTGGAAAGTGCTGCAGGACGGAGTGACACGTTGCTGGTTTCGGTCTTTTGTTGGCCATAAAAAAAACGAAAATATGAACATCAGACAAGTCTCTACTGTGTAAGTCAGTGATGTCCGGCATAACGTGGTGACATGAGCTGCAAGTGTTTCTTTAGTCAAGTCAGTTATTACACACAAATCAAACAAAACTGAGAAGTTCACTTATTTTGCGAGAATAAAATATAACTAGTGATTTTAAAATACACCTGAAAAACTGCAAAAATAGAAAATCCTAAAACACTTAAAACAGCAGCCTTGAAATATCCAAAATCAGGAAGTGAGTTTGTTTTCTAGTGAACGTGTTACTGAAGTCCAAACAAACACAAAGGGTTAATGTTCAGTATGACACAGTGGTGTGTTCGTGTCTGCAGGGCTACATGATGAAGAAAGGTCACAAGAGAAAGAACTGGACGGAGCGCTGGTTCATGCTGAAGCCAAACTCCATGTCCTACTACGTCAGCGAGGACCTGGCTGAGCAGAAAGGAGACATCGTACTGGACAGAAACTGCTCCGTGGAGGCAAGAAACGCATGTCATTTCCTTCATAGATGATGACGAGTTGAAAGCTCTGAAAGTTTATAAAGTAAATGAACCTCGAGTTGAAACACTATTGTGGTCACACGAGGTATTGAATGTGCAGCTGAACATTGCGGCGTGCACTCGTCTTCGTCAGATGTAACGCTGTAACGTCTGTTGTTTTCTGGCCGCAGCCTCTAGAAGATAAGGAGGGAAGGAGGTGCCTCTTCCTCATCAAGTCGTCACAGAAGAGCTTTGAAATCAGTGCGTCGGACAAGAAGAAGAAGCAGGAGTGGATCCACGGTGAGCAGCGTCAACACGGCCATTATTCCTCTTATCACTGATCAGATAATCATCATTTCATTTTGTACCACTCACTTCATGAGTCAATGTTTTCATTTCAGATGTGTCAAGATAGAGGACTTTTTATTCACATCTAAAGAATGAATACTCTCTTTTTAAAACGTTAGCAACACTGAAAAGTCATTTTGATAATTGTGACCAAGAAGTAAATAAGTCTTCTTCTCCTTCCCATTCATCTAAGATACAATGCAACTCAATTATCTTCATTATTGGTTCGCCTGCAGATTCATTTCTTTATTTAGGAAATCGTTAAATATGCACTTCTGCAGAACCCAAGGCGTTGTCTTCAGATGTGTTGTTTTGTCCAACAAACAGTCTGAAACCCAAAGAAATTCAGTTTACATCACATATAAAGAAGAAAAAAACAGCAGTACTTTTATCTTTAGAAATGACTAAATGATGATTTAAAAAAGATTAAAAAGCTGTTTTCTATGTTGTTCAGCTTTTATACAAAAGCTACTGATAAACAGATTTTTTTGTTGAATTAATCCAAAGCTTCACAGCTCTCCACTGATAATCTGGACCCTTTTTTTTTGGTTTAGTTTTGAATTTACAGACAGATTTGAGTGAAACGTGATTTCTCCTCGCAGCCATTCAGACCTGCGTGAGCCTGCTGCGTCAGGGCCGGCCGGCGCCGCACTGCGACGCTCGACAGAAGCGGCGGGAGCAGCGGCTGAAGCTGCAGGCGGAGCAGGAGGAGCTGGAGCTGAGGATGAGGGAGCTGCAGACGGCCAACGAGGTTAAACAGCTGGAACTGGAGAACATGAGGAAGGTGAGGAGAAACACGCACATCCGGACTTCCTCTGTGAATCCGCTGCGTTACCGGTTCCTTTTTATAGCGTGCTGAACTTTTAAAATAGCTCAACGTGGAAGTGTTGATGTGACATGACGAGGGGAGGAGTGAACCACAACGACATGTCAACATGGGTGCAAACAAGGTGTGAACGTCAGACACATTATCCTCAGTGTGGTCCCTCCGATCACCTCTGTCTCACTGGCTTGTTGTTGTGTTTTGACCGTAAACACCCCCGCTCCAAAACAAACAACACAAAACTGACTGTTGGTTCTGAGAGAGAGAGAGAGAGAGAGAGAGAGAGAGAGAGAGGTCTGTAGATAACGCTGTGGCTGTTGATTAACGTACACCTGAAACACCAGGATATGCTTTTCTGTTTTAAATGACGGGGCGGAAATATTTCTCTGTAATAAATGAAACCTCGGGGAACTCCCCAGAGGGAACTTCTGAAGCTGTAAGATTAAAGCACACAGCTCAGTCAAGGAGCCCCGGAGGAAGAGTTGTTTCCAAACAGTTCTGTTGCAGCAGCTCGTGTCCTTGAAGCCGTTCGTATTTAAGACACATGTTGTCATTGTCACCACTGACTCGGCTGTTTTGGACACACAGTGTCTGTTCCGCGAAGCTTCCTCTCGTGAATCTCTGTACGTGACGGCAACTAAAATGAAGAAGTTAAAAGTATGAAGAGCAGCTTCTGTCTGATTTTGAATCGCAGCTCCCTCGTTCATCTTCAACACCACCAAACACTCCCGGTAGACTACTGTGAAACTAATGTTTACCATGTGACGAGATGAAATCACTTCCCCTTGTTTTTGATATTATAAATATAATAAGATAATAATAGAATAGAATAAATCATTATTATTGCACATGGATCCTTCACTGCTTCTACTGAGCTGGTTCATTCTGGACATCAGAGGATCAGATATATATTTAATCACCGCACTTGCAGCCAAAACCAAAGTCTCAAAGCTGATTCAACAACATTCCTGAGCTCAGAGCAGCACAGACTGAGCGCAACACTGATTACCTGCGGGGCTCGTCAGAAGTAACAGTGTCATTTTTCTGTCACACACACAAACACACTCGCTACTGCTGCTGCTGCGTTTCACACACCAATTAAAGTAGGTCATCTAAAAACCGTGGTGGGTCTTCCCCTGAAACTCACTGCCGGCTCATGAATACCAATAATAGACGAGCTCGACCCTCCGACTGATGAATAGTCTGTCGCTCCGCTGCAGAAAACAGAGGAATGTGTATTGAAGGTCGGAGGGGTGACATCAGCCTCCATCAAACATGCTTTTCCCGTAAATCTGCCTGAACCTGAGTCACACTCTGACGCTGCAGACTTAATTCACTCGCTGTGTGGATTCATTCAAAAAGCTGACGACTGACCGCTGCTTCCTGGTAAAAACAGGTAAATGGAGCTGATGTCACGTTTCTAACTGTTACCAATGGATTACTCATGTGTGACTAATTAGTCTCTGAAAGAATGCTAAAGACAAAAGCATTTTTTATCTTTTAGTGTTTCTGGTTTGATTGATTGATAACATAATAAAAACTCCCAGGTCAATTTATTAGGTACGGCTATAGACTTTAAATAACAGATCTGCCCCAAATTCTACATTTAGGAAGATAATAATGTTCATAATGTTTTTGTTGACAGTGTCAGAGAGGAGTTTTAATTCTTCTTAAATGTGAAGATTTGCTGCTTTTTTTTGTCATTTCTGACAAAAATGTCTGGGTTTTGGACAAAAGAAGCGATCTGAAGACGTCACTTTGAACTCTGGGAAACTGCGATGAACATTGTTTACATGTTTTGAACCTTTTATAGACTAAATGATTAATTGGATTTATCGATAATGAAAGTAATCATTGGTTGCAGCTCAGTTCCACATCACTGCAAACTACAACCTCAGGCAACAAACTGTTAAATTAACACCATCACCGTCTCACGCGTCTCATCACGTCATTACTAAACGTCAATCAGTGATTTAGTTCATGGCGCTGTTACCCAAACAAAGAAAAGATCAAATGACAACATTAAAACAGTAAAAATGATCAGTGAAATCCACTTACAACCGGAACAACGTTTCATTATTTAGATTCTGTCTATTACTCGCATCCACCACATGTTGAGGTCTGCACGCCTCGTGTGCACAATCTCACCACAAGTTCTGCTTCTACACAGAACAGTTTGTGTGGGTAAATGTGTGTGTGTGTGTGTGTGTGTGTACCTCTAGCACCCAAAGAGTCACAATAAAGTCAACATTAAAATGTTCAAAAGTCTAAAGTAGTCTGATGAACTTGTTAAGACGATCTGTTACAGACACTGTTGGGCTTAATAATACAACTTTATAGCAACTAGGAAAACTAAAATACAAGATATTATCCTTTTGTAACTGAAAACACATTTACTATAATTCAGGCGACAGGGTTTTCAGCACACGACTAGTTCACATGGTGGCTGTGCAGCAGAGAACAACAGCTTGTCTCTGTCCTCTCTCCCATGAATGCACAACAATCTGCCATTGAGGTGAAAGTCCCGTCTCACATAGAAGGTTGCATGAATGCACAATGCACACACACACACACACACACACATATACATATATATATATATATGGCCTCACACAGAAAGAGGGACAGACACACAAATGGCTCTCTGGCACCATGCTGCTATAAGTAACAGACTGTCGCAGTCTTGAGACGGCTCACAGCTGGGTGACACCAGTCGACATGACGCACGACTTAATTCACTTTAAAAGATGAATTTTGCTTTTTACTTCAAATGTGAAATGACTGAAAGGCACAAACTTCTGCTCAAATGCTCGTCACCACTGCCCTAAATTCTTTGTAATTTATTGACTCTTCAAAAAAAAATCCCTTTTTTGAATCGTAAAGAAAAACTTCCCAGTTTATCTTTTTTCTTTCAGTTTGTGTTTTTTTATTTTTTATCTGCATTTCTTAGCAAGGAATATTTCAGCAGTGGGCACTACACTTATGTTCACTCTCAGTTCCTCTTGTATCTCTCTTTAGAAATCCCATTAGTTTTCTTTCCAGCTGAAGAAGCTTTCCTGATAAAGACCAGTTAAATAAAGATTTAAAGGTGACGCATTCACTTCTGTTTACATGCTGAAGGCCACAGCTCGCTTCTTGGCCTTCAAACTAAAATATCTCCCTGTAGCGTCACTTTTTCCTTTCAGTTCTGTTAAATATATATATATATATACACCTGAATTCAAGGGTAAAAAAAAGTTTTTAAAGCTTTTAAAAGGTGATTTTTATCTCCTGGGAATACTTGACCTTTTGCTTTTCTTTTTGGTTCAGGCTCTGGAGGAGGCGGCAACTGACGCCGCAGACGAAGAACGAAGGCGTCTTCAGACCCAAACCGAACTCCAGGACCGCTACAGGATGGACCTGGAGAGGGAGAAAATGGTAAGTCACTCCTAGTCATCTTCCACTACGTCAGAACAAGTGGTGGAGCAAGAGGAACTTGCATACAACTTCCTATTTTTGGTAAACTGTAGAGCAGTTTTTTTTAAACATTTTATCTACTCTCAGGTTGAAATTTAAGAAATGAAATGTGAAAAAGATACTGACTTCACTTAAAGACCCACTACAGCTCAGAGTGAAGGTCATTTAAAGCTGAAACTAGACTGACAAGTCATTTTGAGAGTGTTCACGTCACTGCACTTTAATAATACAGTATGTGGTTCATGTTGACTGTTTTAACTGGAGACACATTGTTACTGTAAACGTAATCACCTAAAAAGAATCTCTACTTCGCTGCCTCTGGAGAGGACATCTGGACATGCTCAGTGCACAGTTGGATGTGTTTCACCACTGCATGATGATTATCGTCCGTCAGTGACTTCACGGTTTGTTTTCTTCACTCAGTTGTTTCCACAAAGAGAATTTGAGTATTATTTTATTACTTTTATAAATTAAAACAGTGAAGTTTTAGCTTTCTTTTAAAAAATATTTAGCAAGCTAGCTTCCCTGACATCTTTAGGTTGCGTGTTCGACAGCTTTGGGACGTAACTGACAAAAACTGCATCCCCAGTTTTCTAAGTTGTAGATTCTGGTGAGATGCTGATTAATCACAGGCAAGTGTACGTTACAGCCACCATCACAGCGCTGAAGAGTTAGCGTGGAGCACCAGAACTCACAAACTAACAGAAATAATCACTTTGACAGGAAGCTGAGGAACAAGGCCTAAAGGAGTGTGTTGATGACGACTTTCAGATAAAGTGTTTCTCTGCATTTCCTGGTTCAACAGGTACGGCAGCAGATGGAGGAGCAGGTCGCCCAGAAGTCCACGGAGCTGGAGCAGTACCTGCAGCGGGTTCGGGAGCTGGAGGACATGTACGGTCAACTGGAGGACGCTCTGGAGGACGAGAGGCGTGCCAGGCAGGACGAGGAGGCTGTCCGCAAGCTGCAAGCACGGTCAGGCAACAAACACACTTCAACATCAAACAGGGCTGTTTGAACTTTGAAAGTCTTCGTTTCCACTTAGAGATCCACTTTGTGTCCTTATTAGAAACCTGCAGGTTAATATAACAAAGTGACTAATATTAATGTGAATAAATAAATACTAGCGACAGAACAAACTTACTATGGTGTCCAAACAAGCAACAAGAACCCAAACTAAATCACAGAGGACAGAAAACCGCTCTGCTTTTAATGGTTCGATTAAATGCGGGCAGAATAACGTGCTTTAAAATGAGAGGAGTTTGAGTCTGGTGCACGAGGCCTCCCCTCTGTTTCATCTCCGCAAATTAACGAAATACCATGTGTGCCAACAGCATGGGAAACTCAAACAGCACATTTCACACAGCTTGTCGTGGCCGAATATGAATGAAAAAAGTGTGCAATGTGTCGTGCCAACAATTATAAGCTGTGAAAAGATTAAATGAAGCTCATCTCCAGAGATTCAAAGTGGAGCGCAGCCAGAGAGAACAGTGCAAGAGTTCTGTCCTGCGTGCTTCACTATATTTTAATAAAACATAAACAGGTAGCTGATAGTAAACGATCTATGCATCAATGACAAACATTTTCTAAACTTAACTAGACTACAATTAACCACAAAGTACATTTACTCAAGTACTTAAGCTAAATTCAGATTGATGCTACAAAATAGAATAAGAAAATTCATAAAAAGACTTGATTGATCCCAGAAGAAGTACCAAACGTAGAAGTACTTGTTTTGTGGAAGTGCACAAGTATTAGTATCAAAATATACGTCAATACTTTTGCAGTACAATTTTTAATGCACAACGTTTACTTGTATTTCTACACTGTGGCATTGCTACTTTTACTTAAGTCTAAGCACTGCATGTCATCCAACAGCCGGCAAAGCACCCAAACACGACATCATGTGTCCAACTGGGGTTTGATGTCTTATTTTGCGGATGTATCAGGCTGCTAGTAGCCTTCTGTTGTCACCTCAGATACGAGACCGCTGACTTTGCAGTAAATATGAGGTAAAATGAACTGTCTGTGGGAGTCGTTCAACATGAAACCATCTACAAACAGTCTGCTCCTCTTTTTATTAATGAACGGTCACACACGCAGCCAGACGTTGAACTTCTACTTCCTTCTCTGCACCACATTCCCTCCCTTGTGCTTCCTTCCTTTCTGCTGACATTTACTTTCCACATCACGTTTGAAAAACCAGCAGCGAGCATGTCGGCGCCATCGTACTGACAACGAAACACTGTTAAAAAGACAGCAGTCAGTTTAATTTCAAAGATGTAGCAAATAGTTTAGCAACTTGGAGGTGTAACTTTACCAACTCACACAGGACCATTTAGTTAGAAAAGTAAGAGACACGAGAACTTAACACAGAGATTCATAATGTGCCCTGAGCCAACTTGACCTTTTGTACATTTTGTCAGTAGCACCCCTGTAGTTCCTGTGTGCAACATGATTTTCCAATGTTTATATTTGATGCAAGATGCAGTCAAAAACCCAACCACTTAAATGTTAGTTAATGAAGAAAAAAAGAAAACTAACCTTACATGTTGGTTCATGTTCCTGCATTTTGCAGAAGAAATCTTCAACTGCCTTTTTATACAAAAAGTGTGTTTTTATAAAGAATTTAAACAACACAAAAAGTGCAATCTGTAGTTACATTTAATTCAACCATAATCTTAAATAACAGTCCACAACTGCACTATAGCACCACCTGCTGACACACAACCACCTGCATTTACCAATACATTTCTTAAATGTATTTCTTGGACTGGATTTTAGATTTTAGGGTTGACATTATTTAAAACATTCATTACTAAAGTTGAATGTTTTCACTCACTCAGTTAGAATAAATACTGATGGTGAGAAATCAAATGTTGAGATTGTACAGTGGCTGATAATGTCCCTAATGAGAAATCTAAAATGCCTGTCTCTAGTCAGTCGTACATGTATCCAGAATTATTCTACTCGCCCATGTGAATGTGTGTGTGGAGCAGGCTGCTGGAGGAGGAGGCCACAAAGAGGGCGGAGCTGGAGGAGTTCCACCTGCGGCAGCAGCACGCCATCTCCAAGACGGAGGCTGAGAAACAGGAGCTGGAGAAGGAACGTCTGACCAAGGAGATCGCCCTGCAGGCAGCAATGAAACAGCTGGACCAGCTGGAGCAGGAGAGGCAGGGGGCGCTGGAGCAGTACCAGGTCAGCTGAGAGCAGCAGCCAATGTCCTTCTGAATGTGAAGTACAGTGTGGCTCAGAGAAACAGGGCTGGTTCATATCAGCTATTTTAACAAATAGCCATGCAGGTTATAAAAAGGCCAGAAATGATGAGTAATGCCCATTATTGGTCAAAGGAACACTTCCACATCATCACCACCAAGTCTCAAAATGTGAACTGTGCAGAGTTTCAAAACATCCACAACATCTGATCTGCGACTGAGAGCACAAGGTCCAAATGCCACATAAAGAAACATCTACACACACGCACACACACACACACACACACACACACCTGGACCATCCGAAAACTGACTGCAAGATGAGAATGTGCTAAACTTAACTTTTAGTTTTTAATGTTAAAATGTTTGTGCTTTTAAGGTTCTGCAGTTTGAGGACATAATAGTTTTGTAAAAGTAACAACAATGTGATTTAACACTTATCTGTGAGAGAGAACTCATCATCGCTGGTATTTAGGATTTTTTGCTTCATGAAATATGACTTTTTATTTATATCAATAAATCCGTCCACATTTACTGAAAGAATAAACTGTTATTAGTAAAGTAGTAAATTCCTTTACAGCAGAATGTCACTATGACTGCTGGATGGGAGGCAGCTATTCAGAAATTACATGAAACCATGCAAGGAAGTTAACATGTTTGTTTGTACAGTATACCAACATGTACTGTTCTTAAATCTGAAGGTTTCCAAAGTCAGAAAAGACAAACCCCTCTCCTTGTACTTGATCTCCTGTTAATAAGCGTACTGTGTGTTTTGTCTCTTGTGCGAGCCAGACGGTGATGAAGAAGCTGGAAGACGCAACCAACAACACCAAGACCTGGAAGCACAAGGTGGCTGAACACGAGGGCTTGTTACGGCTCATCCAACCAGGTAACGACGGCACGCTAACCGCTGGTTTTAGTATAATCCTTAAGATTTTCTTTGCATCAAACCCAATTTTCGAAGTATTTGGCCACGTAATGCAGAGCCACGACAGTAGCTGCAGCCACGTGCCCGGAGGCAGCAACGCTGGCTCAAAAGCACAGCGAGCCTAACACCATCACGCGCTCAACTATCACATCCAAGCAGAGACAGATGAGCTAGTTCTGAGCAAAAAAAAAGGCTTTCACACAAGTTCTTACACCATACATTAAATTACATTTAGGCATTTAGCAGACGCTTTAATCCAAAGCGACTTCCAAATAAGAGCTTTACATAAAGTGCATAGAACCATGATGGAAAACAACAAGATGTCTCATCAAACGTGTGAGGGCTGGTGATGAATCACAAGTGCCATAAGCAAGAACATCGCTGCCAATGGCAGAATCCAAAAGAGCATTAAATCTAAGAAAAAGATTATCTTGTACATTATCAAATACAATACATTCAAACTAAAATACAATTCCACTATAATATCGTACAATATGCTGTACTTTATAGAAACGATGTGACGTTTAAGTGCTGTTGTAGTCCCGGAACAAATGAGTCTTTAGTCTTTTCTTGAAAGTGGCCAGACCATACACATATTTTTTGAAAAATCATCTGTATTTAAGGCTGCAACTAACAATTATTTTCATTATCCCACTGATTAGTCTCTAACATGTCAGTCACTATTTCCTAAAGTCAAAGGTGACGTCTTAAAATGTGTTTAGTCCGACAGATGTTATTAAATGTTAAAATATTCAGTTTACATTGAGAAAGCAGCAAACAAGTGAGAAGCTGGAATTAGAAAAAGACTTAAATCGACCATCAGAACACAACTGGAGTTGTATTAACTGTAGAGTGGCAGAATCTGTGGTTATTATTATATTATTGTACTGTGCACATAAAGTGTGGAGTTCCTCTTCGCCCGTGGTTCGTCGCTGCTGACAGCTTTTACAAGTTGGTGACAAAAAATAGAAACAAACGGCTCGATGAGTCACAATAATATGTGAAACATCGCACCACTGCAGTGTTGGAGGTTTGACGGTTGCATGTCAAGTGACTGAAAAGACAGACATGGAGGACCTTTGACCACAAAGTAAAGAGCTGCGCACAGTTTTAAGTTTAAACTATTATCTGACTGTTGCTACACACACACACACACACACAGTGATAAATGTAGGTGATGTTTTTGTGTGACACTTTTAGTCTGAGTTTCAGAGCAACACGTAGCATCCGCTTGAATCATTTTCTCCCCAAAGCTACAAACCGACTCCCTGCCATGAATACATTTAATCATCGTACTAATTTCCCAACAGAGTTCATTAGTGAAATTATTCGAGGAGAAACAACTTGGACTCCGTAAACCTGAGACTCGCTCGTCACACAGTCTGTTCCCTTGGAGCTGAACAAAAGAGCTGGAGGGAGACGACGTAATAATCTAAATTCCACAGATGCTTTCGTCTGGAGGATCTATATTAACAACGTTTACCACAAAGTCACACGACGACGTTAAGACACATCAGTCTGTCCGAAATTTAAAGTGGCTGCACACTTTTAACAGTTTATCTGATGAAATCTTGCTCGGTTGAAAGCTAAGAGGCAAAAGTGCAGTTTAAGATAGTTTTATCTGAAATGTAAAGGTTTGAAGCATTAATGATTGACTTGGCCACATAATAGCACTCACATTTGTATGTTTACATGTGGTTTAATGATTAAGAGCCTGACCTCTATTTAAAGGGACAGGAGCAACTAGAGTCTATGGGATTAAACAAAATATTATTAGTAATATTAACTAATCTCTAAAACTTGCTGAGCGTACAAATATTTAAACTAAATGTTTTGTAATAGGGTGGATGATTACCTTGTCACATTGCTGCAATACACAGGAGAGAATATAATAGTTACATTTTCTACCTGCAAACAGCAGGATGCTTTCACAGCAGCTGAAAATCTTTCTTTTGGTGACCTCTAGTGGTTCAACTTCTCAACCTGCTGCAGTGATGTAGAGGTGTACTCCAGGCTGTGTCAGTACAACACATCACTGTCTGTCACAGACAGGTTAAACTGCTTTGCAGACAGGCGTGAGGCCACTTTTAAAAATTTGATGGTAAAAAGGTAGATTTGATCCCCTCCAGGTTCCAAGGGACAGCAGCGGATCACCAACTGGGGCCCAGCAGCCTTTTCTGATGCAGAGCTCAGTCTGAGGGAGAAGAAATGGCAGGAGATGAAGAACCAGGCGACCCAGGCCCAGTAGAGCCCCAGCAGAGACCCAGTAGAGCCCCAGCAGAGACCCAGTAGAGTCCCAGCAGAGACCCAGTAGAGACCCAGCATAGACCCAGTAGAGACCCAGCAGAGACCCAGCAGAGCCCCAGTAGAGACCTGGCAGAGCCCCAGCAGAGCCCCAGTAGAGACCCGGCAGAGCCCCAGCAGAGCCCCAGTAGAGACCCGGCAGAGCCCCAGTAGAGACCCGGCAGAGCCCCAGCAGAGCCCCAGTAGAAACCTGGCAGAGCCCCAGTAGAGCCCCAGCAGAGACCCAGCAGAGCCCCAGCAGAGACCCAGCAGAGCCCCAGTAGAGACCCGGCAGAGCCCCAGTAGAGACCCGGCAGATTCTTTTATGAATCTTTAGAGTTGCCCAGAAGAAACCAGCTTTGATAGAACTGATATACTTTTACAGACCAGCCCGTTATCGGTGGCCACCGCAGATTAAAGTCACATTTTAAGTTCAGTAATTCTAGCAGGAATCCTACTATAAATAATAACAGCTGTGTTGTTCAGATATGTGTCTCCCTTTGTCGCTAAATGTATTGATTGCTGCGTCAGTCGCTTGGTAAAAAGCTAAAATGCAGATTGTTAGTGTGTTTAAAGTCCAATAAATGTGGAGTTTTCTTTCCAATATATAATATAGAGGATGTAAAAGACTTTATAAGACGACTCCATCTACTTTACCGCCAGCTGGCTATTAAAGCTACTACCCCCCTTTCATACAACGGTGTTACTACTTCAACACCTACGAACAGTTACGCTGCCAAATATGTAAGAGCTGACCGTGGCTAAAATTCTACCACGTTAACAATATACTTAGTTTAAACATCTCGAGTTGATGATGTGCAGCTTATTAAAAGTCATGAGTGTAAAAGAGTGTGCACGCCACTACCTTTGAATCATTTTCTTCCACTTTGTCCTGACTGTTTTATCTAATAAATGCACTACTTTGACCAGAGTCTGTTGTAAGGTTAATAGATAAAGAAGATCAAGTTGTAAGATCTACTACTGTCTTTCTTTGGGACCATTTTTTAAAATATAAAAATTTCTGTACATATCTAACAAGTTTTGTTCTCTTTACTAAACTTAAGTTGCATAAAGGCAGCATCAGTAGCACTTGAGGATGACATGTTTAATGTAAAGTCGATGTTTAACAAAGATCTGAATTGAAATATCATGCACGAATCACTAAATCTTTAATCCTCATCATCAAAGAGCTTTTCTCTCCAGTTTGTCTGACTGAGGTTTTTCTGTCTGAACAACTGCTTCTTAAACATTTCCTGCTTGTAAACATTGTCAGAATGAGGGCATTCTGCCGTATCTTACTCCAAATGCTAACTGCAGAACATTTGTGCTGTGTTGTTTGAAACCTTCATGAATCTTATGTTTTTATATATAAATGTCAAAAGCAGAAGACTGAACTATGTAATAAAACATATGTTGAATAACTGACGTACTGTAGTGACTGTGCTTTGTCATGTGTGAACGCAACAAATACAAATCTCAGACAAAACATTACAGCAGAACATGACACAGACTAGACACAAGCATACGCACAAACCCACAGCCAGCTGCACTGTTGCAAACATGTTCAAACTTAAATCATCACTTTACAGCCACTTGCTGATCGCTTTACCCTCATGTGTTCACCAGATGGCGCTAGAGTGCCACAAACGCCACGTCACTACAGAGGTGCAGCAGTGACCCGGGGAGCCACGCTTACTGTGTGTTAACTGTAGCTCATCTGGGGACAGAATAGTTATAAAGAGACGGTGACTTCACGGTCTACACCTTCTATTTTCCAAAACACTGTCTTCTGTCTGGCTCTGCACGACACACACAGTGTCATCAGCACATCGTGTGCTGTTCTATAATTGTGTAATTGTAATAATGTAATTGTAATAATGTGTAATTAAATTGTTTTCCTCTTTTTGTAATATCTGGTCTGTGATAAGGGATTTAAAGTAAGTTGATCTGGACCAAGCAGGGAAGTTTAATAAATACAGAGAGAATGAAACATTCCTACAAACCTTAAATTCTATTTATTATCAAACTAAGAATTTGACCAATAACGAAATTCATATTTTTTCCCCCGAAGTTAAATTATGCCATACAAGAACCTATCTGAAATTCAACGTTTTGATTTAAAAGCAGAGATCAGTGCTGAAGTGAATAGTCAATCAATCAAACAATTGTTTAAATCATTTATCAAGCGACAATATCAAACATTTTCTGGTTCTGATAATGTTTAATGTTTTCCAGATTGATAGTTTAATCCACATTGGAAAAATATATTTGATCTAACCATGATCAGGGATCAAATTAAAGCTCTAAGTACCAACTGGGAAGTTAAACTTGGACTGTAAATAATATGAAACAAATAAAGCTGCCATTGAAAAATGTTCCTGTGATGAACATTATCAGACGCTGCGTGCACGTCAATTCAAACCGAGAAATAACTAGAGGCTCGGTTTGATCAAAACCTGGCTGTCGGGCAGTGCTTTACTGCCTTCAGTCTGCAGGTCAGGAACTTTTCCTTCCCTTTAAGCAACCTGACAATAAGTGTCTAATCCTGAAAGATCCAAAAATGCATATTCTGACACAGCCAGAGGAGAAAAACTGTATCTAAACGTTATGCAAAACAGACCACCTTATAAAATCTCCACTCCATGATAAGCACCCCCCCCCACCCCCCCCGAGAGATCCCCAACTAAGTTAATTCACTCCATCCTCCCTTCGTATCGT
>JAVQJL010063643.1:0-24384 GCA_036024295.1 Nannoperca obscura | reverse complement strand
GTTAAGACTAGTTTAAAGTCATCTTCATTGAAAAGTACAGTGCTTTTCCTTCAAAAATAAGGACATTTCAATGTGACCCCAAACTTTTGAACGGTAGTGTATATATATTTTTTTTTTTTACATTTTTGTACATATGTATTTGTACATTTACATAATCACAACACCGTTTCCTATTAGGTAGGCTGTCTAAGAAAATGTATAATCATCCAGTTATTTCCAGTTATTCCCAACTATTCCAAACCTCAGGTTGTTAAATCTAATAACATTTGGTTTGGAAATGCTTCCTGTCCATGTAAGAACTGTGAAATACTAGTGAAATTGTTCTGCATTTGTTTACACACTGTAGACATGTACTCTACATGCACTGATCATCTGACAAGGTGATTAGGTTCTGCAATTTGAAGTGGGAGATATTGAGACGGGCCGTTTTCGACTTAATTCCACATGCAAGCACTTCATATTTCTGACATGCTGCATGCCAAATGGCTCCAAAGATAAAGAGCAGAATCTGTTATTTAGGCCATGAAAGCTTAAAAGCAGAAGAAACTAGTTAATTGCTTTAAGAAGAGAGAGACACACATGGAGTATGCATTACACTGTTCCACACCAATCATAATCAATATTAAACATATGTTATCAAAGTTGTAGTCAATACAATAAGTTATTATAATAGCATTATAATGCTTTCCTTAACAAACAAAATTAAATTGAAAATAAATAGGAAAAACCAAGAAATAGATCTTAATTAAAAGTTCATAAATGCAGGACATATTTACATAGTAAATATACTATTAACATAGTTTCTACTGTATACGGGGGACAGAATAGTAGTTTCTCAGTATTCAGTACTCAGGACACGACCCCCCCAAAGAATGCATGGTTACACCCTAGGTCAGTTCAATTCAGGGAAATTTATCCACAAGATATTTAAAAGGTGAACTCAACAAAACAGTCAAGTTCAATTTAATGGCCACGTCTGTGGTTTGTCCCCAGATTAGAAATCTTACGTAACCAAGTAAAGTTTTATAAATGAGATGAGCGTTTTGTCTTGTGCTATTTCTTTTAATCATGTCTGTGTAGGACGCAGAATTCATTCATTTTTATCTGAGAAACAGAAAGGTCACAGATGTATCATTGTCTGTGCCCCTGTCAAAATGCCCCCTGAGGTTGTCATGATACCAGATGCTCAGTACAAAACACAGTCTTGCTTTTATTTCACTCTGAAGAACGATGTTGCAGCGCAGTTCTGCAGCCCACGCATACAAACATCACCAGCATTGTATCACACATATCGATCATGCTGACTCTTACAGCAGCAGAGGTTAATTTAGGTCAATGGTTGACTTGTTCTTGACTCTGTAGTAAAGGGCCAACTGTATGAACTAAACATAGTCTCAATAATATTTGCAAACGTGTATTGCCTGATCTGCAACTGAAAAGTACAATTTGTAACTGAAGAAGATTTGTAAATGTCAACCATGATTTGTATGTAATTTCAAGCAAATACCAAGCCATTTGAAAATATTTTACTTCAACTTCTCAGATCTGACTCTTTTTGCTTTCAAAAAGCTTCCTGTGCTTACAAAAATCTCAGAATTGTTTTCACGGATCACCTTTTATGCAAGGATCAGGTTACTTTTGCATGCAGGATTGTGAGACTATTAACACTGTACCCAGCTCCACAGATTCGTAAATGCATGCTGCGTTTAAGTGCTGGTATAAAATTGGGAAATCTGAGCTTTTGGCGTATTCGTGTTTAAAAGTGGGAAAGACATTTTTCTAAATAGACAGAGTAGCACATACATTTAACAACCATAGACTCTATACAGTAACCTATAAATGTAAATATATGGTTTAAATAAGCTACTGCTAGATGGTAGAGTTGTTCTTTTGCTGGGAAAACAGCCAGTCCAGGAAAACAAGTGGATACAGGTTTTGTGGCGTTTTCCCACTCCCTGGCGGAGCCCTACTCCCCTTCGCATGAAAACGCACGAGTGATAGACAATGTATGCCATAACATGATAACAAACTACAAGAACCTATTATATTATTTATACTCCCAAAATTTTGTCCCCCACCCGTATCAATTGTTAGCAAATTCTGAGACACTTCAAATGTATTGTGGTTACATCTTTGGCTCACTGGATGGTATACCTTTCCCCCCATCAAAAGTTACTCCACTATTTGTCATCATGCCACTTTGCCACTAATCATGGCCTTGGCATCAAGGAAATATATCACAAGTTGCAGAATTTTCAGCAAGATTTTCCACCAATGAATGAGGCTTTCACCATCTGAAGGATATGTGTACGCATCTGTTCTTGTAGCTTAGTCAATATGTCTCTCTGAAATAACTTGTGATTGGCTTAAGTCTCCCGTCATGGGTTAGATTTTCTGAAGCCTGAAAAAAGAACCAAGAGGAGGGGCTAAAGTAGAGGTTTGCTTTTAGGCCACTTGAATTACAATGTGCTGCACGGTTAATAATACATTTTTGCCCAATCATGCCAAAAGAAAACTGCCTACCCAACCTTTAATGACTACTTCAGCTGGGGATTTGCTGTGATTGGCAGGTCACAGTAAGGAGCACTGTGAAATAAAATGAACCCTTAATCTTTAGCCTTGCACCTACCTGAAGAGCACATACAGAGACACACACACACACCAACTCTGTCTCCTAGAAATAACGTTTACATATTACTAAAGTGTTTTTCCAGTTACGTTGTGGTGACAAGTGTACCAATGTAATTGCTGCCTGGATTATGTTCACAGGCAAATGTTGTTTTTTTTGAGTGGATAAAGCACTACATATATACCGCAGGTAAGTGGTCGAGGTGGTTGATGGGCATACGAAGCTCAGAACTCTGAGTCCACAGACCGGATTTTGCATCCTGAGTGCTGTTTGTAGTTAGGTTTAGACAGCAGAAACACTTTGGTCAAGGTTCATGATTGAAACATGATTGAAACCAACAGTTTGGTTTTAATCATATTGTGTTTGATGATTAAAGTCACTGTGGTTATATTTTGAACTAAACCAAGACCTTTATCTTTCCCAACTAAGTGCTACTAGCATTGCCTACATTTAACCATAAAAAGTGTATTGTAATAGTCACCACCAGCAGATAATGTATTGCAAATTCTGATATTTTGGATTAAAACAAATGTTTCCAATTAACATGTTAGTGATACGTTCAACATTTTTGCAACTTGCCAGATACGTTGGCAACATTTCCTTATTAATTAATAGAAAACTCAATCCATGCGACCTTACTTTTGTTTCTAAACATATTTGCTGTTTCAAAATATAATTATATAAATGTAAATTCTAGGAGTCAGGGTTGCACAGGATTCAGGGAGTTAACTTTTAGATTTCTTGCCTACGCAGTTTGTATCCTCCAAAATGTAAACTGTGCTGTCTCTGCACTGTATTCTGTGATTTCTCAGTGTCTCAGTCAGTTCTTCCAGAATAATTCGATTTTTGTAAATGTAAGGTGTAGAACTGACCTAAAGTACTAAATTCTCCAAAGCCTCTACTGATCTTTTGAGAGACACCCCTGTGACTTTACAGTCCAGTCCTTAGGTCGACTCAGTTCCTGCTATACTCAGCTCTGCTCCGCTCCTCTCAGGGTGCTAATCTGAGTGTTATACCCTGAATTGGCCAGGGTAAGCCTAAACATCCTCAGGCTTTTGGATATACACCTGGCCACCTGAAAAACAACCTCTAGAGGAAATATCCCAACATGACAGCTTTTATTCTGGTTCATCTACCTCTGGGCATGCACAGAGTCATGCCAGGTCTCCACTCCTGCTCAGGCCTGGCATGATCTCCCATATGCAGGGATCCTACACTCAGACAATCCTCTTGGCCATCTGGTATTTGAAGCAGAGTGTACTACTTCTTCTGTTGAGTCTGAAAAGGAGTCTCTCTTTGAAAAGAAAGCAGCTCCTTTTGATCAAAAGCCCTTAGAAATTCAACTCTGTCCATCTTACCAACACATACAACCTAAGAAAATATCTAAATGGCTAGGATCCCTGCAGCTAAAATAATTCCATGCATGGCCCGAGGTTCTAAAAAATCATAAACAGCACATCTGATACTTACTATGGTTGATTCAGCTCCTAGGAACTTATTCATGTCTCTGTGAAAAACATTCAGATGGATCAGAGAACAGCGTCAGGTACAGCAATTAACATCTTTGCAGGAGTTATGGTGCTTCAGCTATTATGGTTACTTAAACAAAGGTCTCAAAAGGTCACCCTGTCAGCCAATCTAGAAAATTACAGAATCAGCCTCGTGTCAAAAATTATACCAGGAATTAAAACATGATGTATTTTACAGTAAGACACAGAAAGGGTCATCCAGGAATTTCGTATTCATTTTAACAACTGAAATGGTGTCTTAATAATTTTCTGCTGGAGTTCCAAGACTTAGAAAGTTCCCACATGAATACACTGGCTACTTATGGTTAAAGTGATGAAATACTCTTATAAATCAAGACTAAAATCTTTTCTCTGTGTCACAGCTTTTTATAAAATTTGGCCCCCATTTACTCTTTTTGATGTTTTTATCCATTCGTATGTGATTGCCAATCACTGCACTTGTGTTGAGTGTATATCAAAAACTGCAGTAAAAGGCAGAAAATCTCAAATAGGAAAGAGTTCTCCCAAAAAATCTGTAATACCAAAATATATTTTTTTTTATCACTGGCCAAGGAGGACACCAAAACATTAAGTTAGTCTTTAGAGCTCTGAGAAAACATTGCCAAATTATTTGGCATTGATGATGTCAGATATGTTTCTATATAAAAAGTGCCCTGAGGTAACTTCTGTTATAATTTGGCGCTATATAAATAAAATTGAATTGAATTGATCTAAAGCACTTTAAATTACCTTTTTGCTGGTGCTAAACATTACAAACTTGCCTTGCTTTATTGTCAAATTCAAGAAATTAAACCAGGTAAACATTTATTTGCTTTCACTTTCCTGTAGTGTTCTATAGCTGAAAGGACAACCACTATGCTGGAATGATAAAACATGATACACTTCTAAGGTAAAATGAAATACTCAGTATTGCAAAATATGTTTGGTAGTCTTTATTCTTTTTTCATATTGGTAATTATTCAAATTTTGGTCTTTACAAAACCAGATCCTACTACTGATACCCACCTGGACCACAGTGGTTTCAACCTTCTGACCAGCTGATTAACCCACTGAAACTGGCATCCTTAGTCCTGCGTGTTCACACTCCAAAAATGGATGAATTGTATGTTTAGATAGATAGATAGCTAGAAACCCTTTCTCTGTTAATGTGTGCGCCGGAGGTACACATTTTCAGGGCAGTAGACACAGACTGGAATAACTGAACAGCATACCTCAGCTGCAGCAAACAAGGATACAGAGTGCCTTGTGAACATTCATCACCATTAATAGGTCATAGTTTACAACTTGACGTTGGGCATACATCATCGGTCAGACATGGGGACCAGGGCAAAATGGAAGAAAAGGTGAGGGTACAGTAAGAATCTGATGAGATCAGATTATGTGATGTCAGCCACATTCAGAGGCAAACAGGATACAAGAACATCTAAGAAGATTTGGCATACCTATTTTTTTTTAGAAGCTGTCCTACCAAGGATTGGAAAATGATCTGGACAGATGTGGATGAAGTCTTTGGCAGATAAGGTCTACACCAACTATGCTCTTCAGCAAAACAGATTTGCCAGACCACAGTAGGTGAGAAATATTTATAGTATACACATTTTTTTATGATATATTCACCAAACCAACAAGTCCCCCAAACCCCCGCCACCACATTAAAATAAGTACTTTAGTAACTTAAGCTCAGTGACGTGACTCACATCTTTTCATCTTTTGTCCCGTTTCACACAGGACATGAACAGCGGTCTCCTGGCTGAAAGTCCTATGTTGTTTGACCCATCCATCCACCCTCACCTCCTCCCAACACTCTCGCTCTTTAGACTACCTCAAAGGACCTCCACCTTTGCTCTCATCATAATTACTACGGCCACTTGAGGTCACTGTTCATACAAAAATAAATATGGGTTGTAATAAGCTGCTGTCCTATTTATTACGACCTATTCTGACATATTTTGGGAGAGGACAGATCCCACCAAACACACCAGGGTTTGCTTCAGGGAGATCTTAAACACGAGTGACACAAGGTCAAGCTCTTACAGAAGCAAACCTTGGGGAGTTTGCTGCTCTACAATATATAAGGCTTGGTCAAGCTTCCATTTCATATATCAGACAATGCAAATCTGAGAAGGTAAACTTCACAACATCATGTGTCTGCTAACCCAAACATTTTATACAACTTCACTATTGCAAACCTCGTCGTCACTCGGTTTTGGTTCCACCACCACTTCTGCAACATACTAGCCCTTTCTGGCATTTCTCCTGTCTATTACTCCGGACAATCGCCTCGGATCGGAGCCGCCACCTTAGCCTCCCGCAATGGCATCCCCAAACACTTGATTCAAATAATAGGCCGCTGGTCCTCGCAAGCGTTTCATCGTTACATCCGGTCAGATCGCAAAGATTTTAAATTGGCGCAAGCTCTCCTTAAGTAATGGGAGGTCTTTTGGGGGGTTCTGTCGTACTCCGGTGCCACGGCGGATGTCCCCACGAAGCTTCCCCACACCACTCCATCATCAAAATTCAACTACTAACTTGTACCTCTGTCAATTAAATCTTTAAAAGTATTCGGTCAGGTTGTGGTCCTTGCTAGTGGATCAGACAATGCAAATCTGAGAAGGTAAACTTCACAAGATCATGTGTCTGCTAACCCAAACATTTTATACAACTTCACTATTGCCCGTTTCATTGCAAACCTCAGATGGAAGATCACAGAGGGATCCTTCCTGGCAGGGGACCTTTTTTCCACTCTGTGGATTAGAGATTCTCTGTGTTGATGATTGGCTGAGCCCAACTCGTATTGACATCCAGACAGGTTCCTGCCTGTCATTAAGGTTTAATAAGACTCACCACATAGTTCCTCATTAATAGCTGCCCATAGGGCACACTCAGGACCTTTGCATAGAAAGGGAAGAGAGCAAATGTGCCGCAGAGAAGAGAGGGTGGGAAGACTTTAAAAGAGAGAGATGACACTTTCATATGGCTCTACTGATAGAATACTAATAAAGCTGGACACATGTATGTACATGCACACACACTACATATTTGTAAGCCTATACCATACTTATTTGGGCTTCACTGCACTGTGCAGCAATCTTCTGAATGTGAAATTCCAATTCAAACGCCAACCAATTACTTCAATTCAAAGGAAAGCGTTTGAGACTCTCAGTCTAAATATTTGAGCTGAGGGAGCGAGTGGAGTTTGGGGAGTAAACACATTCTCTGTGTAGGCCTGATAACGTCAGGGGTGTGTGTGTGTGTGTGTCGTGCATGCACAGGACTGAGGACTTAGAAATAACTCAGACATTAAATCAAAGGAAAGAGTTGTAAATCTACCCTCTAGATACTCACTAACTGCTGAACTCTAAAAAACATCAACTGCACAGCTCCTGAAGCTAGCTGTAGCTAAACTATTTTTGTTGATCGTGTTCATGTGCATAAATCTGCAACGCCAGGCATTTTTTTATCTAAAAAAACTAAAACAAATCTTATTGTTAACCAGCTCCCTTGCTTTCTCTGTTGTTTCAGCATGAACAATTTATTTGTCTTTTATTACAAAAATGCTCAACACTCACCTTATGTTACCTCCAATATAAAACTCTGTGCTGATGCATTACTGGGGAAGCTTTTTGGTGATGTGCACTGAGAAACCATCTCTGATTGTGGGGTGAAGGGGAGTTTTCTTGGTGTATACACAGCATAGTCATTAGGCTTGAAGGAGAAGCACTTAAAAGGCTCTCCTGTTCAGAGTCTGAGATCCGTGAAGGGTAAAAACACATTAGGCAGCTGGAGTGTAATAAAGACAATTGAAGGTATGCACATGTCCTGTTGACAGTCTGATTGGGGGTAGGAGGGGGGGGGGGGCAAAGTCTGTTGAGCTGAGTTGCCCTGTAGTGTTTTCTTTTATCAGAAGTGGCTGCACCTCCTGTGTTTCTGTTTTGCATGGGAGCTAGTGTGTCTGGTGAATCATTTACTTAAATAAGTCAACAAAGTAGAGAAGAGGAAAGGGAGTTTGGGCTTGAAAAGATATACAGATGTAAAGCTAAAAGACAATAAACTGAATGACAGATTGAAATACTTATTTATATTCCATAGACATTTTTTATACATTGGCAGGACCGCTCTGGGTGGCAGACAGAAGCCCAAACTGCTTGAAAAGTCGAAGCCACATTAGTCAACACAGTCACAACCAGAACATGTTTGGCTTTGCTTAGTTAGCCAGATTTGAGAAACTGGCACCAGGAAACTGGGTTCAAATGCAGACACAGGTCAAATAGTGAGAGATGTACCAAAGTTTACTTAAAAAGTATAGAAAAGTACTCTTTATGCAGAATGGAGCATTTCAGAATAATGTTCATTATATCATTGCATTATAATTAATGATGCATTAATGTGTTCATCACTTTAATGTTGCAGCTGTAGGTGGAGCTAATTGTATATACTGCTGGGTAGCAGAACTCCCCAAGCATTGATTATATTTTTGTATTAACAATCTGAATCTGCAAAGTAACAAGAAACTAAAGACATCGAATAAATGTAGTGGAGTAACAAGTATTTGCCTCTGAAATGTAGTGGAGGAGAAGTATGAAGTAGCAGGGAATGGATATACTCAAGTAAAGTACAAGTACCTCAAAATTGAAAATAAATTGGGGTAGTGAATGGGCATGTAGCTTATCCGACTTTCATGCAGGTGAGCAGCACCGCTGCCCTCACAGACCTGAAATTACCATTAATCAAAATCTATCTTTAACCCTTACGACTGGTAATCTTGTGTCTGATAATGTGGTAAACTTATCAAAGCCTTTCTGGCGATTGACACTTTCTCGCCCAACCCCACTACAAACCTATGGGGTGAACTAGCCGACTGTCCTGTATGTCTGTGTTTTTTATAGCTGTGATGGCTCAGAGTGACATGCAACAGCATCACATACAGTGAAAACAGGGGTACATACCACAGTGGTACACATACCACAGTGTGAGAACAAATCATGGCACATTCTAGGCTGATGCATTTCTTTCTCCTCCACCTCTCCAGTAGCCTCCCCTCCGGCCCTCCTCCCCCTTCTTTTTTTGGTCTAGACAAAAAAAATAATCTAAAAACAAAACCAGTTCTGACAGGCACATATTACACGCTATTGAAAAAAAACCAAATAAATGTCTGGAAATAAATAAATAACCTACTCCAAGACTTTCTTTAATGCACGGGGCTTTAGTTTATTCAGAAGACAAACAATAGATGTAACATTGTCAGACAGAGTTGAGACTGGAGCAAACAGAGTGTGTGGGCGTGTGTGAATGACAAACCAGAAAGTGCTTGTTTTTAAAATGTCCTCTACATCTCACAAACTGAGTAAAATATAGTGCAATGCCAGTTCTGCTGACAACGTATGGGCATCACATTTGGAGCAGGACACAAAGAGTGGATGAGAGAAATGTCATACACATAGCTCACAGGAAAAGGCCAACGCTGTTTCATTGCACTTTTCTTCCGATCAGACACTCATAAGAGCACCATTATTTCAACTAAAATCGTTTTTGACAATACAACTCTGTGTTCCTTATTTAGACTTGTTATGAGGCTTTATTTCATGCTCTGCCAAATATCCATCTGATGTTGTATAGTCTTTAATTTAAAAGAATTCTCTTGTTATATTTCTAATTTTAGAAAAGTTTGCATGAATAAAAAAATGAGAACTGATTTAAATCTCTCCATTAAATCTGTAGCCACACCATGAGGACCTCTCAATCGATATGTTCTTCTCCCTATCAGTTCCAGGCGAGTGAGCATGGTAGTGGCATACTATTAGGTTATTACAAAAGCAAATCAGTCAGCAGAATAAATTTTCTTGAAAAATATGAGTCTGGCTAAAGGGAATTAATAACCATTGCGGGGCATAAAGATGCTGAATTTTCATCACTTTTCCCCAGCCATTTCTACATGTGAGCAGAAATCTGAAATCTGCTTTGATGGTGTTTATGTGGGCTGTTGTTTATCATGAGGAATGTTCTGTTCAGTTGGCATTACAATGAGGGGAAATGTGGAACTTGGAAGTCTAATAAGCATGCATTCCACCAGAGGAGAAAAGAATCAACAATATTTAAGAGGAAACATATACTTTTATATCGCATATTCATCACTCATTAAAGACAATTCCCTCGTACATTGTCATTTAGCTTCAGAAATCTGCTTCACTCCACTGTGTGTGGGGAATTTTCTGTTGAGTGCGCATGTGTAATGTTAACCATGTATGTGCTTGATCAAGATTAATGTCTTTATCTTAAACAAGGGGTGATCAAGCATGGGGTTGTAATGTGTAGAGAGATGAAAAGCGTGTATGCTCTTCAGGGTGCAGTGGTGCTGAGAGAAACTGGAGAGCTGTGGGTTTAAAGTAACTGGAATGACACAGACAAAGCACAAAGTGTCTGGTTAGGAAAACATCTCAACTGTTCACAGAAGCTGTCCGCTATTTTCAAATTTGCACAATGGCGGTCTGTTTTGGGGTCTCAATCTGAATCTTTACTCAGCTGACAACCACCAAAATTTTAAATGGGCTTTGGAAACACTGTTTGTAAAGTTCAGAGTTGGTTCTCTTATATTGACATAAGCCTTTGAAATTTGTATTTGAAAATGAAAAAAAAAGCTATTTCCGGACACATGAACAGAAGATATGCTAGAACCTGCAGAGAAATAGAAACAAAACAGCAAGCGAGCAAAACAGCTTGACTCATAATTTCCTACAATGTGTTCAATGGAAAAACATTTTAATGGGTCTTATCTATGTGGAAAGTAACTGAAGTCAGATAGTGTGGTTCAGTCAGCATTTCCACTTATGCAAGTGTGCTCGCTTTTTCTAACTTCTGGCACTGACTATCAGACATGAAACACAGTAGAAAGTACTGTACCTGAGGTCAAAAACATTAACAGAATGGGATTATTATTATGCAAGCTGCATAGGTAACAAATGTTTAGGCTTCAGGGATACTACAGGGACTTCTGATTAAATGTGCTCATGCGTTATGTCCCTTTTCCCATCACACATATGAGGCCTTAGTTAATAAGAATGCAACACCATGCTCTTGCTGGTACTGTGGATAGTGTGAGTGGGACAACAGCAAATTTGCATTTATCAGCAGCAGATGTTGTCACATGCTTAAGTTCACTTAATCACCTCTGCAGAGTCATGTAAAAATATTGCTTATGTCTAGATCAAAGAATGCCACCTACTGTCCCTGGAAACCAAATAGGACACGTTCTTCCTTCCTAACTCATGGGAATTATTTGCCTCTCATGTCTTTCACTTTAGCTATTGTATATTTCCTGAACCCAGACACCTAACTGGAGAAAGATTTAATGACTGCATTTACATACATGCAGTCTCTATTGATCCACCTCAGCTCCTATGCAGTCAGCAGATTCTGAATCACCACCATCAACATTAATGTCATAACATGCCAGTTTTAGAGACAGGCCTGTAATTGCACCACAAACAACTTTAATAGCACACTTAGCTTTTAGCTATTGTGCATACAAAACAACCTGCATTGTTGTCATCAGTTCACATGACTTTATATGTGAATCTTATATAGTGGTATATGGATTTATATTTGTCTAATTAAGTTGGTTGTGCTGGACATAACTTACAAATTACATACTGATTATGAAAAAGAAAATGTCCACTGGTATCAGTCAACATGAATATTTGCTATATTTGCCTTTGAAGTTGATTTTCTTTTCTTACCCCTTAAAACATTTAATACGTTATGGAGCCAAGCTCCCCTTAAAGAGTCAGAAAATCTAATTAATCACGACTATGTGAGAATTAGAGTTTATGGCTAAGCCAATAGAGGTGAACCATGTCTGTAATTGCCATATAATACTGCAGCATAACTAGTTGGAAGTGAAATGTGAAAACTGCCTTGCCATCATTTTCTCTCTCATATATATGATTTCATGCAAATGTTTTAAATCCTTGGAAAAAGGCTTCGTTTTTATAATGACTTTTTATGCCACATTTCACTATTAGAGATAGGAGGTGGCCAATACCTTAATAACACATAAAGGCTCAAAGGTAGAAATTTTTATATATATGTATGTATGCAAAAGATGTAATGTTGATGTACTGCATGTTTATGGGGAAGGAGTTTAAGGCATTGCTCTTGACTGTAGAAATAAATTGCTCTTGTTTATAAAGCCTTTGCAGAAGCACAAGAACAAAAAAGGGGGGGGGGGACTAATTAACAAACAAAAACACATTTTCCTATGTACCCCTAGTAATATCCAACCAAATAGTTGTTTGTGGCAAGGTTTTAACATTCCACCCAAGTGAATCTTCCACCCAAGAAATTGAAGTAAAATACATGGTTTCTGGTTCTCAAAGCATCAAACAATACCATAAAAATACCTCATCAGCAATGTGTCATTACAGAACAATGTGCCCATTATGCAAGATAATGCACAGACCTCCTAACAATTGACCTCACCATTAACAAAGAGAACAGTTGATGGCCACACTTTGAAAAATAAGACATCGTTATCAGGGAGACTGTTTACAGTGAGGTCTGTGGATTACCTTGAATAACAAGGTTTCCTTCTGAAAAGACAAAACAAAGGAAGAGAAACTATTATATTTTTCTGTGCTTTTGAGTGCACAAAACACAATTTCATGTAGCTCCGTTGCAATGGCCTGCTGGCAGAAGTGTCAGCAATAGAGACTCAAAGACTTTGCCAAACAAAATGACTCAATTAGCAGTAAGTGAAAAAATATTTTGATTTGTGAAGTGACCTGTACCTTTAAGCAAAAACTTTAAAATTTTAGCTGAAAAGCAAAAAAAATCGAAAAGAACAGCAACTTGTGAAAATAACATGTATTTAATAGGTTTGTTTCTTATGGGAAGGGCCTGTGCGGTATGTCTGTTAATCTTTCCATCTCTCCTCCAGTCAATCTATCAGGTCGCCCGCTCATGTCAGGCTGTCGCATGGCAGCGAACTCGTCAATGACTGATCGCCGTCTGAGATGTGTAGAGAGAGGTGCTGCCAAGACAGAGCCATACGTGGCAAAGGCAGTAGTTGTGCACGTCAATCAGAGCTCCACATGACCTTGTGTCAAATCAAACTGCTCCACTGCTGTAACACAGCAGTGCAGGCCCTTTCACCACAGCGGTCAGCAAGGAGTAGTTTTTTCTTATAATGGACTAAAGCCAGAGTTAAAGGTCCCATTTTATTTTAAGACGCACATCACTGTTACATATTATAAAGCCATCTATCCAAAAATCAAGCACACATATACCCACTTATTTAGTGGTCAATTCAAAATTGAAATTAAGGCTGCAGGGCACCACCATCATAGCAGTAATTAGTTGTCATAACCACACATATAGCTGTACCCTGTTCCTTTTTTTGTTTTAGTCAGCACAAGAATTATTCAGCCGAATTTTAAGCATTATTTCAAATTCCAACCATGAATTATGACTGGATGAGAAATAGCACAGGAACAGTATAACTACTCGAGTATGATGACTTTTCTCTGTTTAAATTTCTGTGACAAAATTCATTTCTGCTGCTATCAAGTCAACTCATTTAACATTTCCCACTGTGGAGGACAAGGCTTTGGATGTCATTTCTTTATGTAGTCGTGATATGACATTTAAAAAATGAATACATCTAAAAAAAAAGAGGGTGAGCCAAAGACAGAGGAAGAGGGTGAGCCTTTTAGAAATACTTCTAACATTGTTGTTTCTGCACAGTCAGTGTTATTAGATTTGGAGCTGCATGATTTTAAGCGCTTTCAGATTCATTTTGACAATAAGCCAGAATTTGCTGTCAGACATTACAACAGTTGTTGTGGAAAGACACAAAACAATGTTGTTTAGCAACAAGGAACTTTTTATTTCTTGGTGGAGAACAAAAATACACTTTTCCTAACAAACTGAAATAATTTGTCTCTGTTAACCTAAAAATAGTATTGAATGTTGAATAAAAGCAATTATGGGCTAAAATTCTCCATATGTTACTTCTGTTGTTTAGAGACAAGTAGAAACACAAGAAAGTTTCCATTCCCTTAAAGCCCTGAGTGATCAGCACACCCCCCCTCTTACCATTGCACCCTGTTGGCCCACAGCACACAGCAGCATCCAGACTGAAGCACTTTGTTTGAGATTAGATTTAAGAAACTAACATGGGGAAAGTTTAAGGTCAACTGCTCTCTTCGCTTCCCTTCACATGCTCACATTATCAGACACAAGCCATACGGGACAAGATGACAGCCTTGTCTTCTCTCCAACACATCTACAGCAGTTACTGCAGGATATCAGAATGATAGATGATGCATTATTCTATCTCAAAGTAATATGTCACAGATACTGAACAATACGGAGTTGTACCCCGAAAGACATACAACTGAATTTGTATTAAAAGAAAGAAAGAAAAGTAAAAGAATCCCATCATTTCAGATGCATGCTTGTTTCAGAATCAGATCAAGTTTTTTTGTAGCCTAATAATTTGTAGCCCATAAGGTTGGTAAAGGGATGAGTTAACATGGTTTGAAGGATGTAATCTGCTGGGATGCATGTCAGAGCAGAAAGCTTGGTGGAGTAGGGAGCAGAGTACCTGGAAAGATGAAGAAGGACTTTCTCAACTCACACTCACAGAGAGAAGAACAGCTCAGAGAAGACCAAAGCCCCCCAATGAGGGTGAGGCATCAGCAGGTTATGTGGCAGACAATGGGATACTTTGACACCCATCCCACAGGACAGGTAAGGTCTGGAATATCTTGGAAGGAAGAGAAAATGTTGCAAGCAGGATCCATGTGATGTTTGTCTCCAACTTTTAGGAGCTAGAAGGCTGGACTCAAAGATGGATAGCAATTGATGGAAACATAGGATGTCGTCAGCATAGGAGTTAAAATGAATGCCAAAGTTTTGATTTGGTTCCCAAGCGGGAGCATATAGATAGAGAAAAGAACTGAAACTAGTGCAGAGCCTTGAGGGGTGGCATGCAGTGTGGAGACATGAACAGCTTTTCTTAAGAAACACTGTGGTATACTGATCCTAAAACATGTGTGCACGTTTATAGACTTCTATATAGTTTTTCAAGATAACCAAATAAAATGTAATGATTGGCAGAAGGCCGCGCAGATTAAGGAGATTTGTAGATATAAGAGGTTGAGTTGGAATCTTGGCTGAAAAATCCTGATTTAAGAGAATTTGATATCAAGCTACATTGATCATTGTTTAAAAAACAGGGCAATATTGTGAAACTAAATAAATAAATACAACACAGACAATTACAAAACTATAAAAGGTCTCAATTGGCATGGAACTCTTACTCTTTGAAAAAAAAAGAGGCTGTTTCAGTGCTAGAACACTGAGGTCCTTTTATTGCTAAGGCCTTGATTGGTGGCTACATTTCTTTCTAATAAAACTTTCTGAAAGAAGAATAAAACTTGTGATCACTTTATGGCATCTCAGGTTAAATTGATATGCTCGACAGGCCTTGCCTTGTGTTCCTTTCAGTGTATTCAACGGTGCAATTGTTCTAAGATTGATACATGAATATCTTTCAAATTTAGGCTCACAACCTTGAGTTATTGCTATTGAATGATGTGTTCCCAAATTTTCAAAGAACCTTCCAACTTGCGGAGAAATACCAGTATTCACACAAAGTGCATGGGAATTTAAGAAAGCAACTAAAATTCAGTATTGATCTAGTTAGGGCATATGTTTTCCTGATATATAAATACCTAACAGTACGCAGAAGTTTAATATAATACTATGGTGGAATATTGCACTTTCTCCATTTGTGAGCTGTGGCTCTAAAATTTTGTTATGAAGACAAAATGCTTATATTTCGTCCTCACACATTCTTAAGATCTCAGTGAAATAGACTAGTTTGCAATAAATTGCCTCTGCGTTACGAACGAGCCCTTCCCCTCCACACACATATACACGATGTAATGTAATGCCTTGGTAATATTACATGACTAAAGAAACTCTCTTTGGAAACATAACTGGATTTTACCCCCAATATAAGAGGCATAGAGAAAGATTGTGGTAAATATGAAAGTCTATTTTTAGATCTCCTGGACTGCTTAGCATTGAGTCAGTCTGGTTGCTGCTCGACAATGTGTGGCAAACTAACATTAAATCTGATGAGGAGAAACATACTTTACTTCTCATGTTCCCATTGCAACTTTTTTATTGTCTCATTTCTCTCTCATTTCTTCTCACTGGGTTTTAAGGCGTCATTTCAAACTGTGATGTTGTGCTTCAGCATTGTTTAGGTGAATGATTGGATGTGAGAAAGCTGCAATGACATATAATCTGCAGATAGTTTCAACTGGCAGGGTTTCTTTAAAGGAGATCCCACTGCCTGCGAGAAGATAGGATCAAATCAGCACAGATTATCAAGTTGTGGTACTTTACAACCCCTGCTAGGGGACTGTGATTTAGTTGTGGGCTATGGGAGTCTCAGTGATACCTGAAAGTCTTTTCTACTCATGTTGCAGAAGATGAACAGAGAGATTGGGGTTGATATTTTTCAGAGGTCTGTCAAATGGGCACAATAACTGGGCTAGCCTGTAGCTTGAGCAAAAGACTAGGGCTGCTTGATATGAATTGTTGTATTGATTTGTGGACAACAAAGTTTTATTGATATATGAAGGATGTTTCACTATGTGAAAATCTCACTCAAAAGCCAGAGTTATCAAGAAATCTCCACACTATTGCATGGTACAGAATGAATAGTCATGTATGGAATTATCACATCTCTAATGTATGTTTAGCTATGTCTGCAGTCTGTGGGCTGCATAAATATAGAGCCTCTGTTTATTTTATGATGTTTAAAAACACTTAATTGACTGCGAATGACAACTGTGACCACTTTGTTATGCTGTACTAGATTTTTTTTTTTGTCATTATTTATATCAAACTCATTAATTGAAACACTCAAGTCAAGTTATGACAATTTTCTTCATAAAAGCTTAATATCCTAAACCACAAATTTGCCTCAAGGGGCTTTACAATCTGTACAGCATACAACACTCTTTATCCTTAGACCCTCGATTTAAATGAGGAAAAACGAAACCAAAAAAGAAAAGAGAAACATCAGAAGAAGCTACAAAGGAGGGATTTCTCTTACAGCACGGAAATATATGCAATAGATACCCTGTGTACAGAATAAACCAACATTCTGAAATTAGAAGTATGGACATTCAGGATGACAAAATTATAGACAGATGATTGTAAACATACATGAAGAATATGGATTCAGTAGGATGTCAAGCAACTTCCAGGTTCCACCAAACCGACCTGAACGTAAATTCCTCTCCACCGTGGAGACCTGAAAGAAAGCAGACTACACGAGCACACAAGAAACAAAGTTCAAGCTCACACCGAGAGAGAGAAAGAGAGAGGGGAGGAGGGGTTGAATGTCGTGGAGTACGAATATCTGGAATGAGGCACCGACAGCCAGGAGAGAGAATGAGGTTCCAGGTTGGCTGATGGTCCAGCACAGAGAAGTGAGAAGAAAGGATAAGGAGGAGAAAATAGTGAGAGAGAGATATATATATTTTATTTCCCCTCATTAGCAGGACAAACATGGACATGCATTATCTGCAAACGAGGCTATGCTAGTGCTATTACTAACAGGCCTGCTATCAAGCCAGAGGGGTCTACTGTAATGTTAGCAGAGATGAGCTGTTGTACCTGATGGACAAGTCTGTCTCAAAGAGAGACACAAAATCGTTATTTCCTACATTCACCCTTTCCCTTTTTGAGTATAAATGAACATTTCATGTAGACCATAAATGTGACAGGGATACAACATTATTACATAATTAATAGAGCACAAGGTTTGTTTGGAGATCTGAGGCTGACCTTTCTAAATGTTTGAGAAATGGAGTTCAATAGATGGCTGGAAATTGCAATGAAAACAGGTAAATGAAGAATGGATACAGCAATCCAGATACAACATTCAGAAAGCAAATCAAACCCCTGAAAGCAAAACAGTGAAGAGCTATGTTTAAGAAGAGCTGTCTCTTGTCTACAACTTTATAGATACCAACAGGAAAACTACTCCTCTTAACCCAGAACTGCCATACACACCATGTTTAAATGCACTGGAAAAAGCGATTGCAAGAAGGTAGTTGGTAGTAAATCCACATAGGGAAACGCGAATGATTCACTATTGATTTGGGCCTCCTGTTGCATTTCTTTGATCTCTCAAAACTGAAAAGGGTATGTCTGGCAGGTATGTTGACTTTAACCTAGGGCCTCCAGCTCACTTTGACATAGCAAAAAAAAATAATCCAGTAAAACTATAGATAGATCTGATAGAATCTGCTAAAGAGTATAGTTAGATAGAAGAGCTGCACTGAAGCTCCTGGTTGCTTTAGCTCCGCTTTGTCTGAGGTTCAGCATATTGTTTGAATCTATCATGATATCTGAGGTATTTACTAATGCTTGATATTAATAGCCAATGTCATTGTTTGTATGGCTTTGTTGCTAGTGTGTCAGATAAACCTCTTGTCTACCTCAAGAATGTGGTTTATACAGGTAAACGTTGGTTAGAGTTCTGTTTATGTTGAGGTGAGTGTTAACTGGTAGCTCTTTATATTCACAGTGTGTGTTAATTTTAATGTATTTTTAAACACCATGAAAACTTGCCTGCAGGGATAAATACAGTTTATTGGATTGAATTAAATTGGATTGAAATGGCCCTGCAATGGCTAGAGTAAACTTTCAATGAGTCAAAGCCCCCCTAATTTGACACACAGCACAAACAAATCTTTATTTAATTTTAAAGAAAAGTGATGGATTTGGTGTTTTGTGCTCCTAGTAATATTGCTTATTTCTGAATCTTGGCAAGCTTTGTTAAAGGGTTTTATGTAAATAGCATAATAGTCCTTAGTCCATTTTCTATACTGGTGAGGATTAGGTCAGTTTCTTGAAAGATGTTGCCTTTTTTTCAGTGTCTGCATCATATCCTTAACTGTATGCTTACATCATCACTTCTGCCACTGGCTCTTCTTTACTTGTATAACCTTATTGGTGCACATTTGTCTTGCCATGGTTGTACAGAGTTTTGTAAAAGTTTTATATAAATAAAATGATTTGTCTTACTATCTTTAGAGTCAATCTGTTTTCTTTTAGGTTGGTTAGAGGGGTGCACTTTTTTAAAAACTTGAATCAGACTTGAGTGGCTGTCTCATGCTTGCCACACCTGCCCCAAGTACATGTATTTTAATTTCCTTATCTTCCTTGTGTCCTTTTAAAATAAAAGAATTTGAGATATATGATATCAATTTTTAAACATAGCTTCTAGACTTCTCTGTCTAGCTGTCTAGAACCGGGACCACCCATAGGGAGCGCACTAGAGATGATGAGGAAGTCACTATTGTCTATTACACTTCTATGGATGGTTTCCCATGCCATACAAAAAGAGATTTTTTATTTTTGGTAGAGTGTGATCATATGAATAACTTAGGCTATCCACAGTGCTGATATGGGACCAGCATTGAAGCAGCTTTCACCCATTCTTTACGGTTAGGAAATGAGGAGTTGTCCATAGTGCTGTTTTGGGATCAGCTTTTAGGCAGCTTTCCCCCACAGTCTTCCATTTATTAAACAGTTGTCCTTGTTGCTGATTAGAGAGAAGCTATTAACCACATACTTCCATTTGTGAATGGGCAAATACTTGGTGCTGATACAGGACCAGCTTTGAAGTAACTATCTTCTTCAGTCTGCTGTTTGGTAATGAGAAGTTAGCCAGGGTGCTGATTTTGGATCAGCTTTGAAGCAGCTGTCTCCTACAATCTACTCTTTGGAAACGAGGAGCTATCCAGGGTGCTGATTAGGGATCAGCTTTGAAGCGACTCTCTCCTACAGTCTGCTGTTTGGAAACAAGAAGATGTCCAGGGTGCTAATTTGGGATCAGCTTTGAAGCGGCTGTCTCCTACAATCTACTCTTTGGAAACGAGGAGCTTTCCAGGGTGCTGATTTGGGATCAGCTTTAAAGCGATTCTCTCCTACTGATTTAGGATCTGCTAAGAAGCAGCTTTCTAGTACAGCCTTCCATTTTGAAATTGGAGAGTTGTACAGGATGCTGATTTGGGCAGAAGGCCATAATCAGCAGCTCACAACATTTCTAACCTATTGACCATGCTATAACAACACAACATTTACAGTTATAATGTTAAAATGATCTGATCTGTGCTGTACATGTAATAATGTCAAGTTGATTTATTATGAGCAAGGAGGTGTTTCAAACCAGCTCTCCAAATACAAGATATAGAAAGGAATTGGGTGTATTTCTAGTGGTTGCAACCTAGTCGAGGCTATTGGTTTTAAAACTGGGCGAAAACAATATTGGACGTGTGATACGATACAATCGGAATGAAATGAGATGGCTATAATATACAATAGCAAGTGTGGAAGGGAAACGTCTCTTTATTGGAAGAACATAGATTGCTTCAGTAACCTTTGACTAGGACCTTCTTTTACAATCATTTCCACTTGAGAGATGGTACTGGTGAAGTATCCTGGTTAGACTACAGTTACCATTTATGGACTTCCCGTCTTTCTGCCCTGTATTGATCTGTTACTGCTTGTGTCTTACAGTACTATATACACAGATATTTATGTTTGTAGCTAGCTGCTGGTTTCCGGTTCCCATTATGGGGTTGAGCGATAGGCACGGGCAGTGTTTCAACACCTCGCTGCTGCTGAGAAGAAAAATGTAATATTCAAGAGACTTGTCCTTAGTCAGCACTTACACTCCAAGAGCTGGCTATGTAAAATGACCAGGGACAGCAAGTATACTGAAACATATAACAAGGTTTTGCTACATGGAAAAAGTTGATTACAGGACGAAACCTTTGCTTGAATACAGTGTGAAAACCAAATAAATTAAACTGTGTCCATTCATAGAATTTCAATATGAGTGACAATTGATTTTCAACCAAACCAAAGTGTTTCAGCTATGGCTAAAAATATGAAAAAATCTAAATAGTGACAAACAATTCAAGGGTCAGACAGGTAATAGACAAATGTATGTGTACACGTAATGCAAAGGGACAGTAACAATTGTTGTAACAAGTAACAACAGTAGCAATGTTCTGCTGGGAAACCTTGGGTCCTGCCAATCATGTGGATGTCACTTTGACATGTACCACCTACCTAAACATTGTTGCAGACCAAGTACACTTCATTGAAATGGTATTCCTAATGGCAGTGGCTTCTTTCAGCAGGATAATGCATCCTGCCACTCTAAAAAAATGGTTCAGGAATGGTTTGAGGAACACAACAAGTTCAAGGTGTTGACTTGGCCTCCAAACTCCCCAGATCTCAATCCAATCAAGCATCTGTGCGATGTGCTGGACAGACAAGGCCGATCCATGGAGGCCCCATCTTGCCATTTATAGGACTTACAGGATCTGCTGCTAACGTGTTGGTGCCAGATACCACAGCACACCTTCAGAGGTCTAGTGGAGTCCATGCCTCGACGGGTCAGAGCTGCTTTGGCGGCAAAAGGGGGACCTACACAGTTGTGTAATAGTAGGGCTGATTGGTGTATATAAATGCCAATTTAAAGATTATGTGAAATCCTTTAGATTAACAGTATCGATTACAGTTTCTATATGTAATCTTTGCTGGTGGGTCCAGAAGTTGAAATATTTATTTCTAACCAGCCGCTTATGAAGTCTTACTTGAGATTAACATGAGAACAAACCTGTTTCTTTCTCACTTTCTTCCTCACCCTCCGCCCCTCTCTGACTCCCATCCGTCTCCTTCTCTTTCTCTCTCTCTGTGTGTCTTTGCCTTTATTCAGCACCTCTGTGTGAACAGCCTCCGCACAATGACTTTTTGGTACATCAGCGTCGTAACCTTGCTGACTGAGAAACTCCAGCCGTGGGATGGGGGGAATCTGCAGCAGAAACCTCTCCATCTCTCTTTGTCTCAGTGTCTCTCCCTCTTTCACATTCCTGTTCCTTCTCCCTTACTGTTCATATTTCTCACATGCACACGCACACACGCACACATGCTCTGATTAACAGGTGAACCACTTCAAGGAAGAAGGCATACTTGACATTTTCACCTCCTCAAATACCCATAAGAATACCACCTCTGGACTTCATCACAGCCCATTGTGCTCAAGCATTTTTTTCATTCCCTCTTACAGTTGTTTTCAACCACTCAAGCAGATAATAAAAAATTGCACAGCATTTCACTGCTGCACCTGAAAACCATGGTCGCCCCTCTCACTCTTTGCACTGATGAGAATCAATGACTCAACGATTTGCAACATTGGACAGGAAATCACAATCTACACTTTTGTAGAGACTTGCCACTGAGGAGTAAAGTCACACATAGAATTGAGGAATGCAAGTAAATAACAAAACACAATTTGAAAGGCAGATAATGGACTGCAGCAACCTATTTTTGCCCAAGCTGTAAATTGCATTCAGTGTATGTCTCTGCTTTCTTTCAGGATATACAAACAAATGCATACAATTCTCTTTAGTCGGTTTGTTGTGGTTGTACTTATGCACAAATACACAGTGCTCATTATGCCAAAACCATCAGGGTGTAGTTTAACGTGAAACCACCCATCGATGTATCTTTACCTATACGTTTTGAAAGGTACGTTTCCACATCTTTTTTGGAAGACACACACACACACACACACACACACACACACACACACACACACATCAGTAGATTTACAGTGCAGGTTCTGCAGAGGTACCAGACGGGATATGGTCTGTCAAAGGAGCGAAGTCAAATCAAAATGCTTCTCTATTACTTTTCATTTATATTGACTGTGATGATCGCAATACATACTACTCTCTCTCTCTTTCTGTCTTTCTGTCTTTCACTCTCTCTCTTTTTCTCTGTCTCTGGCCACTTATTCATTTGTAGGTTCCCTCCATCACCACCAGGGGCTTTTCACACCGCTCTGAGAGCGGCTTGGCCGTCCCTCTCCCTGCGCTTCTCGGAACGGAGACTCCAGACGCGCAGCGCTGTGGCAGACAGGGCGCACAGAGCGTCTGTGCCTCAAGATTTGTTATCACACAGGGGATCGTATACGTTTCATTCCGGGAGAAGCGGCAAGTTGAATAGCCGTCACCGCATCCCTCTGCAACTTGTCGAGGCAAAGACACTTGTTTCCGCCACACGATAACAAAGGTAGGACTTTGGGGGGGTGTTTAAATTGAATGGGAAAGTTCACAGTGCCGGGGCTTGGTCTGGTAAAATACAACTCCACTGGACTTGCATCATGAATTTCGACATTGCACTGTGGGAGTTTTGTGTGTACTGCAATCGAAGGAAATTGCATTAATGCATAGCCTACACACGATTTCGGTGTGCTTGTGTTTGTATGCGTGCGTGTGAAGAGGCATAATGGTGGCTTTTGCGATTTAGTGAACCTTTTTCATCTTTATTTCAAGGCTGAACATCACCACCTAACTTGTTGCCACTTGTAACACAATTACCGGCGGGTTAGTGCAGTCAGTAATGAGCGCTGCCCGGGAGACGAGTCGAGATCCCGATCATATTAAACGGTTTAGACTGTACACTGACTAACTGCAACGAGGTTTCAGGTTACAGTGAAGTAGGAAATGATGTCTGACGGCTTACACAAAATGTGATGTGGCTGTGGGATTGATAATTACGTCGCATAAATTCATTGTAGCAAAATTTCTGTGAAATCTCCACAGTAAGATTGGGCAGCAGTAGTAGGGTGCGCATACACTCCGTGTGGCATGGCTGCAGAATTGTAAATTCTCCCGTGTTAACAATTTGCCGCTACCTGTAATCAAGAGTATGTGTAAATATGCAAACCAGCCTAATTGCAGCAACAACACTGTCGACTTTCATAAATGAAATTGCAGGGGTGGAAAATGACTGCACGCACCTCCTGCACAGTGGGATGCATTTCCGAGGACTGCAGCCACTTGATGCGCCAACAGGGTGCATTTGGGGAAGTTGGATGTGTGCCACTGTGCACTAAAGCCATGCTGTTGACTGGATGCAGACTAACAAGCATACTACTATCAAAACAGCTTAAATTGGGAAACAATACACTGAATTCGCAGCTTTGCGATGTTCCTTTGTTGTAGATGAAAAGGTTAAAGTCTCCCTACAGAGAATAAGGGTTACAAATCGGTACCGTCGGTCCTTTATTCTTTTTTAGCTACGTTTGTCACTGACCTGCACATATTGACATTTGCAGAA
>JAVQJL010063642.1:0-11205 GCA_036024295.1 Nannoperca obscura | reverse complement strand
CTCCACTCTCTCTGTTGACTCAGTCACACAGATAAACAGGCACACACACACACACACACACACACACACACACACACACACACACACACACACACACACACACACACACACACCAAGCCTCTGCAGTGCTTACACTGTAGTAGCAAACACTCCAAAATGTAAAATCACGCTGCCTGGAAGATTAAAAATGGTGCTCTTTACCAATTAAAGGTTAAAATATCATTTGTAATTTTTACACATTACATTAGCTGACAAGTGGGGAACACCAGGCCAGTTGTCCCGGGGCCAAAAGAGCCCTCTAACCTTTAAATAATCTGCTGGAATAATTTGTCAGGGGGCCTTTGGAGATCATAATGTCAGTCACATTTTTTTCCACATCAACAGTAAATACAAATACAGCTGCAGCGTTTTGTATCTTATTTTATATAAAGCAGCTTGTATAGTAGTATGGGAATGATACATATAAGTGGAACTGTTTATACTATATGCAGCAGCCAATCAAAAAAAAGAAACATGTCCTGTGGCCTGACTTCTCCTGCTCCCCTCACCCCTTTACCCACCCACTCACTCTCTGGAATCCATTTGCCATGCCAGCATCCTTTTATCTTTTCCTCCTCCCTCTCAATATTCACTAGTATTGACACCTGATTTTTTGTCCCATTCTCTACAGTAAGCTATCTTCGGACTTCCTTGACCCGTACACAGCAGTCCTGTGTTTCGAATCCCTCCAAGCTGTTTCCTTTTGCATCCCTGCAACCTTTCCTCTGCAGCGTTCACTTCCTCCCTCCCATCTTTCCTCCCCGCTGTCAAAGCCCATTCTCTCCCTCTTCCACCAGCTGCGTGGAGCAGAGGCCCGCTGTGCCAAGTGCCATTTGATTAGCCTCTTTCTGGCAGCCACAGTAATTGTGCGGACATTTCCTCTCTTCCTTCTTTTCTTTTCCCCCGTCTCAACTGCGCTGTGTACGTATCATCATCATCAAAATCATCATCCTTCTCGCTCTTTCTGCAGTCTCTCCATCATCTCTCCTCCACTCTTGGTAAATATCCCTAACACTTTCTCTCATTCCACATCTACCTTTCTCTATGCCAGAAAAACACACATACGTCCATCTCTCTGGAAGTATATATTTCCATTTACGTTCCTCCCTTCCCTTCCCTATTTCTTTGATCATTCTTTTTTCTTACATTGTCATACTATTCCAAAAACAGCCTGTCCACAAACTCGTATCTTCTCATCAGTTGAACTTAAAAGCGGCAACACCATACGTTCCCCAGATATGAGGCAGTAAATGAATTCAGCACATGATCACATTTAGCCTTGCATATATAACCAAATGAGCTGTATGATGGGGAAAATCCAAAGGAAATCAGGAGAGCGGAGGAGAGACAGGGAGTTGGGTGGAGAGGAGCAGCTGGACAGAGAAATGGAAAAGGCACTGATGAGGGAGGTGTACAAACAAATATACTCAGGTACAAACATTTCCTCGTCATGTTTCTCATGAACAAGACATTGTTGTGTCTTTTGTTCCTCACAGGACGCCATAAACTCACAGCTCCTATTCCACATATTTCCTCAACAACGCAGCCAATTCTACTAGCACAGAGACACACACCTGAACACACATCAATGCAGATATGTTGAATCATCTTAACACAGTGATCACTATCAGTGTGAGGGCTACTGGTCTACTCATGGATAGGAATATATAGAATCATGCTGTAAATGACTGAGTGGTTCACAGTGCTGCCATACGGCCAGTGTTTAAAAAGAAGAGTTATTACAGTAATGTGGACATTCTCATAACCTGATCACACTATGTGCATGTGTCTGTGTGCACTTGCTGTAGAAAGGAGCACCTTTTGAAGAAAAAAAGAATCTTAAAAAAAAATACACCTATTTCATCAGCCAGATCAAAAGCAAAAATCATAGCGAGTGAGCTCTCAGTGCAGAAAAGCTGGACCTTTGGGAATGGAGCAACTGCTTGACAACGACTGTCGAGGTAGATGGAGGGATTGAATCTATTCTGTGTCACAAAGATATAATTCAAATGTATGGCAGGTGAAGTTAGCAGCATGCACTGAGTGGTATGCAACTATTCTTGAATGTAAATTTCATGCAAGAGAAGAGAAGAAGATTCAAAAACCAGTTGTTAGCCAGGGGACAGCAAGGACTGTGTGTGTGTACAGAATAAGAAAGATGTCATTTGGTCCTCACAGTACAAGGGAGTTGAGAGACTTATGAAGAGTTGATTTGCAAAAACAGATAAACACCGTTCTTAAAATGAATAAATCAACACCTGTTAGAATGATTAAACTCTGTGTGCACAAAAATATGTTAAGGAAAATAAATGAAGATGGAGATGTCTCTTTCTGCCTCCATATGCATATAAGTGAAAAATACTTTGCTGGATTAAAACAAACTCTTCCAGCAATTTTGTCCTATATTTCTCTTTATGTCTTTTATTCTTCAGTCCAGTCAACGGCAGTGATTATACCACCATAGTTAGTTGTACAGTTTTTGAATTAATTTTCTTTGACTAAAACTTATAATGTATAATCTACATATTTTTAGACATCTGAATTACTTCCTTTATAAAAACACACCTGCAAGTACATGTCAATCAACTAACATCTGACTCTCAGTGGTCTTGTCATGATTGACTGGGAGAACAGCTTTAGATACAAATGATGACTGAGGGGGAGCGTTGTGAGTAAGCACTCCCTGTTTGAGTCATCAATCTCTTACTTTTGCACTGATACACACATATGTATACATAAATAAGATCACACGTGCACAGACACAATGTCACCTGTTTAAAGCCGTGAGTACACCATACACATCTATCAACAAACATGTATTTATTTAAGATGTGATGGGATGTTTTCATTTAACCCTCCTGTGTCTGTTCAGGTCTAATCTGACCGATTTACAACTTCATGAAATCATAAAAAATGTATTTTTTCTCTGATTGCCTCAAGGCCTTATGATATCCTCCACACTGGGCATTTGGACATTAAAAATCCTGATCACCACTTTCATTGAATTTTGAGTGGTCTAACTTTGTAACACCTGTGGTGTGAATGGGTAACACTAGATTCTTCTCACAGACACCCTATATAAACCATTATTTGTGCCTTGCTCTCATTTTACTCTGTTACCACAATTTACTGTCAGAGAGGCTCTGGACTGAATTTTTGAATCAGATGAATTGGAAATCGAAGTTGAGCCGGAGATAGAGGATGATGTGTCAGAACTGGAAGACAACATCAATCCTGATTTTGATCTGGACCTTTATAAGACTGACCAGTCAACAGATGAAGAGGCACGAGAAGAAGAGGCACCTGAGGTGATATTCCAGTCCAAGGGCGGCAACCTGCTCTGGTATCCTCCCTCCCGGGACAGAGGAGGCAGAGAAAGAGTGGGAAACATTGGCGCCAGGGCCAAGACGGTATGCAATATATCGTGTGGATGACGTCAAGTCCAGCTTCCAACTCTTTTTACCAGAGTCCATGGAGGAAATCATACTGGACATGACAAACCTGGAGGGGAGGAGCGTGTTTGGGGACATTGGACCAGGTGGACCTACAATGCTATGTGGGTCTGTTGATTTTAGCAGGAGTATATCGATCAAACAATTACACACACACACACACACACACACAGATGACTATTCATGTTGATTTTCTGATGTTCTGGGAGTTTTGTCTCTTTTTTGATAATTATTATAATTTTCAGTGTCTGTTCTTTGTATATTCACTGCAGTTCTTCATGTTCACCACTGGTTTGAGACATTTGTTTATAGCTTTAAAAGATGTTAAATAAGATTTGGTGATGAATATGTTTGAATTATTTTTTTTGTATTAATGTAAGAGCAGATAAACCAGACCGGTCAAATTAGACTGGGAACACCAAAGTAAGGGGGGAGAAATTAATATAATACAAGGACAACATGCTTTGATCCCCTTTGGAAATTTCACATATTGAACAAGAATTCAATGTCTTACTCGTGGGCAATTCTGCAGGGTGGATGAGTATTACCAATGCAGTTTTGATTAGGATTCATACCCTAAAATCAGACACACAAAGAATCATCTACAACAGACCTTTTACTGTCAATGTCTCTGTGATTGTCCAATTATGAAACCTCGAATTCTGCTAGAACCATGGATGTATTATAACAAATGGATACCGGACCCAAAGATAGTGCCTGTTCAGTCCAATGAGAATTGCTAGCTTCCGGGCCCACTCAATATGCACACTATTGAGTTCCCGCTCAGCCCATTGACTTTACATTGTGATGACAGATTTTTAAATCCCTTTTCTCAGCTTGAGGGAAGATTTACAATTATGAAACCTCCATGGATTAAAAGTTCATAATAGAAAGTTCAACAGTTTTACAGACATCTCTTTTACAATGGTGGACTATAGGAAAATGCTTTTTGGTCCACAGGGGAATTTTTGCTACAATACTATGAGTGACCACCAGAAAAAACTGGAAGTACGGCTGAACAGTGCCACTGTATCCAGTTCTTATTTACATCTGTGGCTACAACCCTCTCTCCAAGAAAATAAAAAAATGCAGCTTATGAGGGAACAACACCTGTAGGAGGTGGGCCTTGTGGCTACGTAGTGTGTGGGTCAGGAGACATGGGGGAGACTGATTGAGTTTTTAAAAATTTCATGACGTAGACAGGTCCCAACCAGTTGACTCTATGTCAGCATTGGTCTTGCAGGTTCAGGGCTGATTTACAAAAATAGACGGCGTGTTGAGTTAGAATGAATGTTTCATCACAGTACAGTTATATCTTTAAGTTTACAGCTCAAAACATGGTCAAATGTGTAAGTGTGGAGTACCTCTTTAACTTCTGTGCACTGTAATCAATGTGATTTCAATTGTAAAGTGTACGGTGCACTGCTTACTTACTGCAACACTAAAGTACAAGTAAAAACCCTGACTTTACCCTGAATATTTGAAAAAGCACATGTTCAGAAGAACAAAAATAAAGGTGATAATTGAAGGAATAGTAGAAAATGTAATTAGCAACTTACACTCTTGGCTGTTTACCATGTGGTGTTTTGAATGTGCCAAATCACCAGCACGCCAACCAACCAATGAGCTGACCAAGTGACTGGCTGGCAGAGCAGGACACCGCTGCCTGGCGTATTCTCTTGTGTCCACCCTGGCATGACGGTGCTTCCGCCAACCATCAACCATCAGAGTGAAAGGCTTTCAGATGCCCAACACAAATCGCCACCTGCCATCGGCCTAATTATGCAGTGTGTAGGCCTCTATGCACCACCAGCCAGGTCTGAACAAAGACCCTGATACTACGGCAGCAGCTACACAACTCGTTTGTATAGTGTTGGCTAATTATGTCAACATATGCAAAAAGATTTTCACAGCTGAAAGGTGACACATTATGCAGTGCTATTCAAAATGTGGCAAATCTCGGGGGAATCCTGAGCCAGAGTCTGTTTTATCTCTCATGACTGGCCACGTTTTTGTGAATTTTCAACAAATAACGTAATGCTCTTCATAATGGAGGTTGCTGACATATTAGTCAGGAATCAACAGCTGCACACCTCTGGAAATTACAAACCTGCATCAGATCTGAAGCTGAAAGGGAGAAACAATGAATAATTTTACTCCCCACTTACATAAAGTGTGGCCATGCATGATGCCTTCAGCTGTGGGAAAACACCAAGTTGTAAACTGGTAGCCATTTAAAAAGGACTCCCCATCCATTTTTCAAAGCCGAGCAGGTCTCACCTTTTTCATGTTCTTCAGTGACAACCAAAATAGAAATCAATGTGTCTGGGGGAGTGTTGGAGCCCGATGAGTTAATGTGGAATCGATAGGTAATGTCACAGTCATTTTTTCACAGTGACTTTTTCACAGTCACCAACCAATAGAAGCCAACGGGAAGGCGAGAGCTGGTCTGCACCACTGGGGAGTGGCTGAGGGTCAGTGGGCTGAATGAGAAAGGAGACTGCAGAGGGCATGCTGGTATTCCTTGCAAACGTATATAAAAAATAAAAAAAAAACTGGTGTCACACTCTCTATTTCTTCCTCATTCTTCTAGTCTTTCAGTCTGGTACTCAAAAAAATGTAAAATGTTAAGGAGCTGCTTGCTCTCTGTGACATTACCGCAGAGGAACAAATTATTAATGTTTCATTGAAGATTAGAGGTATTATTATTATATTAAGTTAATATTTACAGTAACATGTTATATTTCAGGTCAAAATAACATCCTCAGCTCTGAAACTCTTTAGCTATTGTCCATTGATAATGGACAAGCTGGACCAATAACAGCTTAGAGCTAAAAAATCAATTATGACAATAAATAAATACAATACAATGGGGTATTGGGGCTGTTTTTAAAAAAGTAAAGAACTGGGAAGAGGGTATATTCCTGGAAATTTGTGAGTTTTAGGTTTCAGAAATAGTATTTTGGAATATACACCTCTCCTCCGGATAAAAACCTACAATGGCCTTAATACACTGTAAAAAATAAGTTAGCACGTAACCGCCATGTCATAGCAACAGAAAAGGGTTGCCATAGATCACATAAACACATCAAACAGACACTAAGGTCTTGTTGTGGTCTTGTGCAGTCTGAGGAGATGATGAAAAAAATAAACAAAACGAAATAAGTTGGCAAAATGTATGAAGCATGACACTACAGGCAACACAAAAGCACCCACAGGCACACATTCACAATCCCTCCAAGCTACTACAATCAGAGCTGAGGCTTCCCATAAAACCCAACTCTGTAATAATCCGCCAGTCCTTAAATATTTATGGGCCAGCACCTACAATCCTCCACCTCTCCTTTATTATTTGTCAGCAGATATTATTTAGACTCAGGAAGTCTGCTACATAGATACATTTAGAAAATTACAGGGTCACTGCTCATCGTGGGTTATTGCACTCTCTATACCTCTATCTGGACGACCACCAGTCTAAATAGTAAACAAAAATCTTCAGAGTCTACAGAAATGCCACAAACCAGTGTTTGGTGGCAGACAGACAGACACCTCTCCACTGTGATTGCTGGGGAGAGAAAACGTATACTTTTGAAAGGGATTTGCTGCTGTGCTTTGAATGCAGGCAAACTGTTAAGCCGGTGTGTGCTGCAAAGCTGGTGTCAACTATGGCTTCATGAAAAAAGCCCAGTCTGGAAGCTTGATGCGGTTCAAAGGATTTTTGTTTTTTTAAACAGCATGCTTTCATTCTAACTGTTTTTCTTTGGGGCGGTGACAACAAGCAAATATCACTGTGCCAAAGTTGAGGTGGAACATTTTCCGAGATGATGATTCCCAGATATGTGACCAAAAATATCTTTGTTTTGTCTCCAGTTTCGTTTTTGTTCATTTTTCCTCATCACTTCAGTGGCTGTGCCACTGATTGCCTTCTAGGAATAACACATAGCGGCAGTAAATAATAACATTTAGTATAGAATGAGAAAGTAGCTCAACAACACATCCCTAAAATGACACCGTACCCTCAAGAAAAAAAGAGCGAAGTGTGTCTGCGTGTGCATGTACGGCCAAACAGACATGCAATGCGTGTCCCTTTGCATGAGCATGCGCACAAAAATGTGTCTTTTGAAGTGGCCCACAGATTAAATTACTTTCAGCATGGATGGTAGGGAGGGGGACATTGAGAAAATGATTAAAAAATAAATGGAAAAATGATTTCCCATTCTGGGCCCTGTCACAATGGGGGGAGAAGGCAATGGGGCGTCCGCATGCTTATTTGTCTGGCTGGGGCCAAAGCATGCCTGTTGTAGCTGCTCATTATAAGACATTACCAATTTATCCTCCTCTATCTCTCCCGACCACTGCTGGCTGGGGACTCCTGGGCCAGATTACCTAAATGAAATAATCCTAATCTCTACTGCAGTTAATTATGTCCACAGGAAAACAATCGCAGCTAGGCCGGCACCCTTTCAGCACGCTGAATTGGTCCTCATGTGATACCCAGCAAGTGACCTTGAAGCTCTCAAGCTACGTGCCTTCCCATGCATGAAAGGGTGTTTTGTAGGTTGTTTTCAGTTTTAACACATCTCAGGTTAACTGACACTGAAAAACAAATCTGTCTCCATCCTTACAGCAATATACTAACAGAATATGTGTGATGCAGCATACAGTAGCTGCAGTATCATGACTCAAGTGGCCTAAAACAGCCATTTGTGAACCTGTGAAGCTTTTAATAGCTTTAAATCTATACCACTGACCCTGAATCAGGCATTTTCAGCTAGGAGATCAATCACACACAGAATACCTTCACTGCCCTCTCCTTGTACTGGGCCATGTACTCATCGCCTCAACCTCTGTATGTCCAACCCTTGTTTATTCTAATCTGTACCAGGGCCTTGGAGTGTGTGTGTGTGTGTGTGTGTGTGTGTGTGTGTGTGTGTATGTGGAGGGGGGTGGCAAGGATGCCATACATTAGGACTAAGTCATCCATAAATTGCCACATCCACTCTTCAGCAATCGCCACATAATTACATTTCAAAGACGTAGGGTGTTCACCTCCGAGAGGAGTTCACCACAGTAAATAACAGGCATGGTAAATCTCTATGACCGGTTCTCTGAGAGCTCTCTGACATCCCTGTGCACATATGTGCACTTGTACAAAAGCAAAAGGTGCACAACCACTGTACTTGAATGGACATTTTAGTTTGAATATTTTAGGATGTTGAATCACATATGTCTATGTACATGTGAGAACATTAAGTTACACACATCTTTACATACTTTTTGATATCCTCTGGTGTCTCAGGTGTATTAGAGACAAGGCATTTGTGGTTGTCTTCCTGTAGAATCAGGAAGTACCAGGTGGAGGAGGCTTGGCCATGGACGAAGAGGGGAAGCCTCAGCTAGAGTTCAAGGACCCAATGCTTTTTATTAACCATAATGGTACTGAAACAATCAAATCACTTGTATAGATGAATTAGAATTAGAATTGAGTGTGATTGGTTTGATGATATTTGCCTTTTAACATAAACCAGTAAAGGAAATGGGCTACTCAGCAGAGTCACTGGTGGCAATCTGTATAACCTGCAATTAATCATCATCTGGCCTTACTCACTCTATCAGCATGATACTCCCAACTTCTATATAATCACTTTTTAGAAGGAAATTCTAAATGGACATTATGCTTTGACATGGGAATACAGATACAAAATATTGCCTTTTGGCACTGTAAATCCAAAGACATCAAGATATTTGATGAATCCATTTAAGACACTCTAAATCGGATATACAGAGCCATTCTAAAATGTCAGAACAGGCTGAAAAACACAGACCAAGCAGTGATACCCTTTTCAAAGAAGGTCCGCTGGTAAGCCTTCCACCAGCAGCCAGCAGCTGTATGTGGAGGCTGAGGGAGAGCAAGGGCAGAATAAAACATTGTTTATGTCCTGGTGCTCCTGTCCCTCCCTCCACCCTATCTGTTTGCCATCCATCAGTACCTGACAACCTTGACAGGTTAAAGAGAGATAGCACCTCAGTACCACTGGGATAGGACAGCGAAGATACAAACAGAGACTTTGTGTGTATTCGTCTGTTTGAGTGTTTGTGTGTGAGTGTGGAAGGAAGGGTCGTGCCTTGCAACTTACCACTTCACATCTACATCCCACACTTACGATATGTTGACAGACCAAGAGAGAGACACAAACAAAGGGGCAATAAGGGCCAAAGAGCACTCAGGGAATATATGTTTGGATGTATCCGTGTGTTGTCTTTCTGTGTTGAGGCTGTAAATATGACACACACAAATAAACAAATAAGCATATCGTGCTGTGGTAGTGAGTCTAAACACGACTTGAGTATCAGCCAGCAATAAAACACAAGAAGCCTTTTTTCCTCAGGTAAGAGTAATGTAAAGTCATATTTTCTTGTTTTTGTAAACCCACAGAACCACAGTGTGTCCTGGTGGAATACAAAGATGGATTTCTCTTGACTATTCCCTGCAGCATGACTGTAAATTATACTAATTAGGGTTACACCCATGTTACGGACAAAAGTGGGAAATGAGGAGCAAATGCATTACGAGTACTGCAGTGAGAGTTGCCTTTCACCACTACATTGCCACTTAAATGTGCACTAAATTACTACTAAAAACAGCAGCTACCCTCAATAAATTAGATTTTGTTAAATGCACAAAACAGTCAGGTGGAGGTATCACACCCTTTGTAATCACATGAGGTGATGATTAGACATTGGTGGGAACGGTACATCACATGCAATGTGTATATCTGTATACCTTTAATTATCAAAAAGAAACACACGTTTCACAAGTTCAACATGGTGTAGCAATTAGGAACATAAAGCACAAACAAGTCGAAAGAGTATAAAACAGATGTGAAATCGTTGCTGAGGACTGCAAGGAAAATCCTGAGTGATCCCACGGGAGATTTTAGAGAAGCTGACACTGAGAAGGATTTCAAGGCACAGTCAGGTGTGAGGAAAGCCAAACACACACACGGTGCATGCACTGCAGAAGAGACGTGGCAGAGCCATATGGACTAAATGGATTTAGCAACAGTGGATTGAGCAGGCATGCTGGGCAGGTGAGTACACACTCCGAACTGAGCAGATGCTTCACAGAAGGGGGTGGGGGTATGTGTGCATGCCCACATGTTAAATCATGTGTCATCTTCATGCAAACATGTATGTGCTTGAGCATGCATTCACAGTGGTTATCTCTCTGTATTAAACACATGCTTAAATGGCTTTCTGTATAAAGCACAAGCACACAGGCATGCACTCTTGACGTGCAGTTGCCAAACCCATCACAGTAATAAACAAATATGCACCCAAACTCTGTAAGCTTTTCCGACATGGCATCCGGAAAGCCCAATCACAGCTAATAAAGGAGGCTAATGAACTGCTCTCATTATGTAGATGCTAATCATGTAACACAATCTTGTAATTTGACACACTTGATTTATGGAGGAGGACCCCCCTCCCATCGCGATCACTATCCACCCACAATTCACCACCCTCCACACAAACTATCTTTTACCATTAACAATCTGAGCATGTCACAGTATGAAGCGTGTAGAGCTGCAACATGCATAATGAGGTGCTTAGGCAACGTATCCCACATTGAGATGATGCAAGAGGGAGAGAGAGAGAGAGAGAGAGAGAGAGAGAGAGAGAGAGAGAGAGAGAGAGAGAGAGAGAGAGAGAG
>JAVQJL010063639.1:0-19332 GCA_036024295.1 Nannoperca obscura | reverse complement strand
TTTCTTTAAAGTTAAGACTAGTTTAAAGTCATCTTCATTGAAAAGTACAGTGCTTTTCCTTCAAAAATAAGGACATTTCAATGTGACCCCAAACTTTTGAACGGTAGTGTATATGATATTCTGATAATGTATGAATTCATATCTTTGTTTTAAACATTCAAATCCTGTTTTTCACATTTCAAACCACGGTTTGCTCTTTAAAAACGTGCTGTTAAACATTCAAAGCTTTAATTTCATGAAATGCAGTTCATAGTTTTGTGTTTCTAGAATCTGAATTGAACTCGTACTAGCTGGTTAGAACAGATCCACAGCAGAGGAAAATAGAGAGGTCATAATTAGCTTGATACTAGCAGTCTTTTGACAACTCCCTCTCTGTTAATAAGCTGGTGCTCCAGTGCTGACCTTGTGGTGTCCAACAAGCCATCCCATTGTTCCCTGGGGCCGGGCCTGCTGACCCTAACTAATCAAACACTTCCTCCTCCACCAGCACTAGAAGGAAGGCAACACCAAGGCCAAATATAGCTGACATTTTACATCCATACCAATTTGATTTGGGTTGTTCTGGAACATGGTCCATAGTATTCAAAACAGCCTGCACATAAAAATGTGTATATGGACCTCTGCACATGCATTTAAGATTCTGTATCACCGCCTTATGGTGATGTTTACCCAAATCTAAAAAAACATTTACTCATATAGCCATTCAGATAGTTTAGGTTTTTAGGTTTTGAAATTTCTGCTACCACCCCAAGACAATAGTGGTGAATGGAATTAGTTTTTTGCTGCTGCTGACAATGTCCTGCTTACTGTGAATAATCCACAGATCCCCCTGTGAACACTTTTCATTGAAACTATTTAAAAATACTCTCAACGAAAACCCTTCCAGCTTCAACCCACAACATTAAAAGCCTCTCTTGCAGCAGTGTGGCGCTCGGCCCCTTTAATTCCAGAAATATTTAATATTATAGTTATAGAAGTTCCTGTGTATGCCAAAACTAGTTATCACATTTCTGCCAAAACTAGCAAGTTCTATACTATTCAGTGAGTTCGATAGGCATTACTGGTTTACTTTGTAGGCATGCCAATAAAGCTAATTTAATTGATAGGCACACTTATAACACACATAGCACACTTATATAATAATGAAGGTATCAATATTTACACAATATTTGGTTGACAACCTCTAATAGATAATAGATAATCCGTGTACCTTGTGCATCAGATGTACAGACACGGCGGTCAAGCAATGATTCGGTACCCTAGCCTTCACTAATGCATGTAAGATATGTTTACAGGCAACAAAACTTAAGGTATCGCTATAGAACAGTTGAACACTTATTGCAAACGAAAAAATATTGTCTGAAATATCTGCAATGAAGTCCCTCATGAATTTCATGTTGTATTCAATCTTACAACATTTAAGACTGGATCATATTTATGCCAGCCTTCCTCCATTTCTTTTGCCTACGCATAGTGAATATTGACTTGTAGGGCCACCTACAATACATGTCTGACCTTTTAATATGAATTCAGTATTTGCATGTTATTGCACATTTTATTGTTTTTTCTTATATTTCTCTTTGGAGATATAAACAGCATAATGTTAATGTTGGTGTTATATCACTTATTTGTACTGTACATATTAAAATGTTGGTATATTTTCCCTTCATATCCATCTTTTACATTTTCCGTCTCTTCTGCTAAATTACCATTGGTAGCCTGACTCCATGGCCGTTTGAAAACGTTTGACACCATCTCATTAGGTTAACCAGCTACGGCTGCTCATGTTCTGGCTTTAGAAACCTGTAGTCTGAGCAGGTCAGTTAGTAGACCATTAACCAACTGTTACTTCATATCCAGCTGGCTACTACATCAATGTAAACATTTAATTTCATCTACCTAAAGATGGATTTACTTTGTGTGCTACTGTACCATCTCAAATCTGACTACGCTCTCCATTTGTTCTGCAGCAGACGTATGTGTCCCCCTCCAACCATCAGATGGCTCCTCCAAGCCCCAACAACAACAACAATAGCAACTCCACTACTTCCTCCATCAGCAATGGCAGCTGCAGCAGTGGGGGAGAGCAGCTGAGCAAAACCAACCTGTACATCCGTGGCCTCCACCCAGGGACCACAGACCAGGATCTGGTCAAACTCTGTCAGCCGTAAGTCATCCTAAAGCCAGTTGCTGTAACCTCTACATGTACAGTCAATAAATCTCACTCTGTCTGCCCGCTGCACACATAAAACAGATTGCAGTTGCAGAGTAGATTGAGATAGAACAGTGATGGGTGCATGGATAGATGGGCGAAGGATGGCTGGCCGGCTGGCTGGCTGAATGCATCAAGGATTGCATGACTAGATACTTGCACGACTTCCTCCACGCACCTGAATGCTAAAGCACACCATAGCAGGTATTTCTGGATTGAAGAAGAGGCCCACATCTTCATCTTCTACATGTTTATAAGGCCCATCATTTAGGGTCCTCATGGAAAAACCAACAATCATTCGGGCAGCAAACTAAGACCTTTCATTTTGGCACAGCTAAGCTCAGACATTCCAAGAACTAGGTACAGAATGTTTAGTCTCTCACGCTAATTCTTTCTGTATGTTTCTCCTCTTGCTCCTTCTTCTACTTTTGTCTGTATGAGTTATTGCTCCTCTGTGCCTTAGTCTTCCAGATTATCATCATGCAGTATGATGAGAATGACACTGTGCTATCCTAATTCAAAGTCATATTCTGTACTATAAATACCACACTATGTTGCTCATCAGTTCGAGTGCGTGTATTTTAAAACTCTGCTGTGGGAAGCATGTAGTCAGACATCAAACAGCAACGCATCATCCGATCCATCTGATATGTTTGTTAGGCCTTCAGTGGAAGACATCAAAACAAGTAGGGCTGAGATGAATGATCTGGGTTCACTTAATTGAATTCTGGAGCCTGGTGATGAGGAACAGAAGAGCAAGAGAAAAGGAGGGAGAGTGGGGGAGGTTGGGGGGGGCTAGATGGATTGAATAAGGGAGAGAGGGAGGGAGAGGCCTGCTATATTACAGCTGTCTGGAAGTTATGGCTCACATGAGGCTGCCCAACCCTACAGGAAATGGCGAGCCCAGGGGAAAGGGAAAGACAAACAAGGGCAATGGCATGAAGGGGGGTGAAAGGGTGGATAGAGAGAATCAGAGGGGGAGGAATGAATGGAGTTCACGGTTTGTGTGTCAGGTGGTGTTCTGTGGGGGTAGTTCTCATATTTCTGCTTTTACAGAGAAGATACAATCACTGCACGAAATTTGCCTTTTACCAGAGCACATTAAGGCCAATGTAATTCTCAGTTAAACCAGAGTGAGAGAGGATACTGTATCCAATAATAGTTAATGGGGAAATGCGTGTAGATGAGGATGTAAAAGAGTAGGAAGACAAGCCATGGAGGGAATTTGACTCGCTTAATTCAAGTTTGAACATTAATTGTGTGCATAGTATCAAGACACAACACTCCCAACGCTCCCCTCCCCCACACTGAGAGTTGTTGTATCTACGCTCTGAGATGTGCTGTGTCGGGAGTGAGGGATGAGAGGAGGGGATGGGGGTTGGTTATCCATCTCCGGCCCCTGCAGTTGTCACCCTGGGTGCCTAGCTGCCGCTCTGGTTCTTGCCCCGGTCCATCTCTGGTGGTTGACCGTGGATGGACATTGGGCTGGACTAAGCTGTGCTCTCTCACACATGGCTGAGTCTCTAGCCCCTCTTTACGCTCTGCATCATGTAGTCCCGAGTTCCTGAGCACAATCAAGTAAACGGGTATCTCAACTGTGTAAGCAGGGGAGTGCAGCAAGAACAGCTCACAGCTTAAATGTTAGTCATGAAGTGAAGTCAAAAACTGGTGGGAATGCTGTGAACCAACAGTAACGAATCATATGAAAATATAGTAAGACAGTGTTGGCGTATCTATGCAGTCCAGTTGGTGGGATCTTGTGGCTTAGAATCAGAAATGCACCATAATGTTATGTAGGAAGTCAAATGCCCAGCACAATAAAATTTGCAGGGAATTTGGATAGGATGAATGATTGTATCATATTACAATCTGTGATACCTTGAATGTCAGGTAAAACATCTCCCCAGCCAGCAGGGCCCTATGCAAAAGAGAGAGAGAGAGGGAGAGAGAGCGGGAGAAAGAGAGGAAGGGAGAGAGAGAGAGAGAGAGCACACTTAACAGTATTTTTAACACACCTCAAAAAATGTAGGGTATAAACACAAATCAAACAGGAAATTAGACACTTTTAAAACCCATTGAGGGTAATTATGTCATAAATATAAATAAGTTGTTTCTAAAAGCCCTCAGTGGATTGATATAATTAAGCACTTTAATGTGTACTTATGTTGATAATAAACGGTATTTAAAGACCAAACCAATGATGGTTTGGTCTTCTTGCATTGCTCTGTATTGAGATTGGAGAGACATAATTCAACTAAAATCTGAACATACTATGTATTTAATACTTAAATATTTATATTCCTAATGTAGTACTGTACTGTTGTAGTGTCCAAATCAATAATTTACAATTGTTGGATATTCCCGTATAACCTTAAACATCTTCACGGGAGATCTTAAACTATCTTGGTAAAGGAAAACAGATTGTATTTCTAAAAGGAAACTAATACCAAATTAACTTAAACTAAACAATTTCATTTTCACTTTGGAGCAGTCTAACAGATTAACCGTCAGCTTTTTATCACCGTCATTGCTTAATCCTTATTGTATTTTGAAAGTGACTCTTCTAGCCCAGATGAAATGTGGCAGTGCTGCAGTGTCACTGGATGGAAGCTGGACTGCATTGTGAGGGGCACTAAGACCCAGTGGAGGGTTGAGCACTGCCTAGAGAGAAGCTGGTTAGTAGAATGAGAGTATGGCTGGGAGCCAGCATTGGACAGGACAGCCAAGGAGAGGCATATCAGATTACACTGCATGCACATGCCTGGAGAGATGGGAACCGATAGACACTCTGCCGCACAGAAGCATTATCCAATGCATCTGCAGTACGGCCAGCTATACTGCAGATGCATTGGATAGTGCCTGGACAGATAATGCAGGACTTTAATGTTGATAGTGCATTGTGAAGCAGTCTGAAAAAAACATATTTTTACCATATTGTCAAGTCATGTTGGATTCCTATGATCCCCAGTGACATCTGTGTGTGAGCTAGAATGAAACCCATGTGGGAAATCTATAGTTCTTTCAGCAGAAGTTGAGGGGACATTACTCTTGTTTCATTTAATTTATGTTCCAGTCGCTTTCTAAAGATTTCCCTATGCACATTATTTATTATCAGATGGTCTAATTGTATTCAGTCATTGCACTGAATCTGTCATCGTGGAGCACAACTTCTTAGGGTGTGCTAAGTTTAGAGAGAAACCAGATTGCCTCAGCAACATTGCAATGTTTATATTGAGTGTAAACATGTAATTATTTTCAGTACACAGTGCAAGGACAATCTTTGAGTGTAAACCTCACTGTTTTTACAGGTATGGGAAGATCGTATCCACCAAGGCCATCCTGGACAAGACTACCAACAAGTGCAAAGGTGAGGTGTAAAGGCATCAGCTGGTTGAAATTAACTGTTGAGCAGAGGTTAAAGGGTCAGTTCATATAAAGGTGGCAAGCAAGCTCAAAAGCATGTCAGTGTATAACCTGTATGTATAATTTTAACAGGAGCTTAAATGGGAAAAGTCTCTATTGTATGAAAACTAAAATGGCTATTATAATAACCAATATAAATATAATATTCTACCTTTTGATAAAGTCATTTAAGTTGTACTTCATTCGCATTCAGGTGTCATTCTAAAGATTAAAAGATCTAAAGATTATGTTCATTATCAATTAAACTGCTGATTGTTTTCATATTTCTTATTGTTTTGACTAAAGAAATTTGCAAAATGCACGTCGCAAGTTCAGTGTTGGTTTTGTCCGACTTACAGACCAAAACCCAGAGATATTCAGATTACTATCATAAAAGAAAAACAGAAAATGGTCACATTTGAGATGCTGGAATATTTATAATTTTTGCTTGAAAAATGACTTAAACGTTTAATTGATTATCAAAATAGTTGCAGCTCACTCCAGCTCTAATTACGATTGTATACTTTATATTCCATAACTTGCAACCTCGAGTCAATTAATGCAAATCTGAATTTTAAAATGTAAAATCCATAATATTTTGTGTTGCTCTATAACTTAATGTACTCAATAGATAATGTATTCACTAACACCATATCTTGGCAGTTGATGCTATTATCAGTGTCACAAATCCGACGCTACATAGCTTCTCTTCTCTGCTGTAGTTTGAAAGTGTGGAAAGTTACAGATCGCAGTTATAAGGTTACTGATTCATTCTTCCCAATAAAGCTTATTTGCTTTCGGTTGTCAAGTGTTTACTGTGTGTTAAGCTTCACACTATACCTACTTAACAGGTGTGCATTGTGTGACATAATATGAGCGGTGTTGTATATCTCTGCACGCCTGTGTCCATAGGGTCCTGCAATATGCATATCATATTATCATAACCCGTGTGTCTTGCTGTCCCCGCAGGCTACGGCTTTGTTGACTTTGACAGTCCAGCCTCTGCTCAGAAGGCGGTGACAGCACTGAAGGCAGGTGGAGTGCAGGCTCAGATGGCCAAGGTAAGAACCCCGCTCTTACAACCTGGTGTTGCCTTAATTCACATTGTTAATCGGAGTTCAATTCTCAGCACACACAAAAAAAACAAAAATCGTTCAGACATTTTGACAGTGACGCAGCAATAAGTTGCAGGATAAATTATTAATTACAAATTAAATGGTGAATGCTTAACCTTGCAGCAGAAAGGTTGCTCCTTGGCCTTATCTGCACGTGAATTTCTCTTTTAAAGCGGTCTCCTTCTCTCTCATGCTTTCTCCCCATGTTTTTGTGTTGTTATATGAGCCATGGTTTCAGGAATATAAGCCAATTAAGCCTCAGCTTGTGTGCGTGTGCATGCATGTGCGTTTGCTGGCCGCCGCACTGCGTGCAGTGGGTGTATGCTTAAGTCGGTGTATTTATAGGTATTAATGCACTGTATAATGTGCGTGCACAAACAAGAGAGCACAAATGTGGACAGGTTCATGTGTGTACACATGCACCTACATGATGCGTGTGTGTGTGTGTGTGTGTGTGTGCGCTTCATAGTGGTGACGGTGTTGAGGGAGTGTGTCCCAGGGTCTGCTCTCCGAGCTCCCTGTACAAAGGACCTGTCTGTTCTCCCTAGTGGCATCTGAGTCAGTGTCTGAGCAGTCAGCAGGGCCCTATGCCCAGCCACCCGCCCTGTCGACACACACACACACACACACACAGAGAGCACACAATCACACATGCATTTCACCAGCCTTGCCTCAACCGGATTATGACACACACTCACAAGCACGCACACGCACACGCACACCACCAGCACCCTGGGAAAGCTGATCTCTTGTTAAGCTGGATCACTGACATTCATACGGCTCCTTGCTCACAGAATAACTTGATTCCGCTCACCCTTTCACTCCGGGTTTACAACAAGGCTTGTGTTTGCGTCAGATTTCTCTCTGACTCAGTCTGACTCAACCCGCAGCAGGTTTTATCTGCTCGCTCCCGTGGGCTTGCAAGAGGAAGATGAGGAGGGAGGTGAAGGAGAAATCACCTTCACCGCAGGTCGCAGCGCTTGCACATGCATTATTCATAGGGTGGAAATTAATTCAAACTGCATTTACAGATTTTTAATCACATCTGCACTCTAAGATAATGATATGCATTATGGCTAGAGGGTGATACAGATTGCTTATCTTACAAGATGCTGTGGGTCAAATTAAATGTGTTTGAGCAGGAAGCAAAGAAAAGAAAATAGTTCAAAAGCATAAAATGAAACGATTGCACTTTATTTCAGGTTGTTTTCTAATCATTTCACATTATGATTTGGAAAAGCTGAATACTTTGTCTGATCTATGCAAGGCAACAGAGCCGGCCTCTGTGCCTGCATTCAAGGTCGAGATTACCACATGAATATAATAGCTTGAATGCAAGCGACATATTATAACCATGACCTAGGAAACAGGATGATAATGTTAGCCTTGTGGGGAGATGATAGCGCAGTGCTTTAGATGTTCTCCAGATCATTTCCAAAGGTGTTTGTCCAAAATGTGTCTTCTGTGATTCTCTCTACTGAGTGAGAGCACGTAATCATTTCAGATCATCCACGGATGGAGAGCCATTTGAAATGTAATTATGCTTTGATATTGCATTACCTGGATCCTGCGCTTTCATCCTCTTAAGATGCCAGTCTCACACAATGGGCTTGTCTTCTAGCCTTTCGGTAACAACATACGAGTGATGGAGTATGAGAGACGAGTGTGAAGGAGGCGAGGAATGAGTTGAATGAATAAAGAGACAGTCAAAATGAGAGAGAAGTTTAGCTGAAGTACAGCCAGAATACTATCTCCACCATCTCTGAATATCTGTTTTCTCCTTTGTCCTCATACATCTGCTCACATTCTCAAACCAGGCCAAAATGCAATTCCTTCAAACCCTCTACCCTTTCTCTCAGATGGTTTTTTAACTGTCTAATGTCCTGCTTACAGTTGTGATTCTGCCACAAGGAAACGCAGAGCTCTGTCTGCTCCACATCCTCGTACGTTAATCCTCTCTTGGCTTCTTTCCGTTCAGCAACAGGAGCAGGACCCCACCAACTTATACATCTCCAACCTGCCAATGTCCATGGATGAGCAGGAGCTGGAGAGCATGCTGAAGCCCTTCAGCCAGGCCATTTCCACACGCATCCTCCGTGACGCCAACGGGACCAGCCGAGGAGTGGGCTTTGCCAGGTAGAAACTTTGGTTATTTAGTCACACGTATTAGGACATGTGGGGTGTAGCCTCGCGTGCGTTGAAGAAAATATCCAGTTACGCAAAGAAAAATACTAGTAAGTACTAAAGTTTCAAATCAAGTTGAATTTTTCAGTTTTAATCATGGTGAGTGAGCCCTCTGGTGGCCAGTACAGGTAGAAAATATGAACACATACGTTGGAACCTGCTACTGTGATTGTTTTAAATAAACACTTGGTGTGGCCTTTTCCTATAGGATGGAGTCAACAGAGAAATGTGAAGCCATCATCCAACATTTCAATGGAAAATATATCAAGACTCCACCTGGAGTACCAGGTGAGGTCTTTTTTTTTCACTGCATGTCTTCTATATGAAACCATGTTCGAATGTAGCATAGAAAGAGTCCAAAGAGTTTTACATTTATGATACTGATTATACTTCTTCATGTAACAACATATTTCCTTACTGGTCCAGTGCCGTCAGAGCCCTTGCTGTGTAAATTTGCTGATGGAGGCCAGAAGAAGCGTCAGAGCCAAGGAAAATATCTGCAGAACGGCCGGCCCTGGACGAGAGACGGGGAGACTGTGAGTTTATGATTTTTTCTTCTGTGAAAAGGCTTTATTATGCACCATTGCTTGCCACACAGTACATGGAGCAGCCTCATAATGACAAAGTCTGTTGTCTTTTTTTCACTAGGGAGGAATGACCCTTACCTATGACCCCACCACAGCCTTACAGAATGGGTCAGTACTACTAGTCTGACACATCCATTGGACGCCCCAAAGGGAGTGTGAGCATGTTGTGGTTACTAATAACATTGTGTCTCGTTCTGTAGGTTCTACTCCTCACCCTACAGCATTGCCCCCAACCGGATGATCGGGCCGACCTCCCTCTCCCCGTACATGCATTCACCTGTGTCCACCTACCAGGTAGTTTCAGAGCCTTAACGCTGCAGTGTTAGTTAATTAAAATGCTAATCTGTCACAGACTGGGGTTTAATCAAGCCCAGGCCTTCACTTACATACGTTAAAATTGTGAAACATTAGTTGCCAACACAATGCTTTCAATCCAAAAGCAATACAGTTGGATTTATGGTGCTTTGCTCGTCTGTTTTCTAATTTGATTGAACCTTTGTATTATTAAATATTCTTATCCTGGTACATGTGTGTCTTTCAGGTACACAACCCATCCTGGTTACACCATCAGTCATACATCATGCCGCCCACAGTGAGTAGCTTGAACCCTGAAGCTGTTGGCCTTCCTCCCTGTGTTTGTTGCAGGAGAAGCCTTTTAATATTCTGCTGCCTTCACAGTCTGACTGACTATTTGTTCTAATGACAAATGACTAAATATGTTGTTGTTGTTTTTTTATAGGGAGCAGTCCTGACGCCAGGAATGGACCACACCATGTCCATCCAGCCGACCTCGATGATGGGGCCCCTGACACAGCAGCTCAGCCACCTCTCCATGGGCAACAGTGGCACAGTCAGTAGAGCATTTAGCATTCTGCTATCATTGATATTTAACAGTTAAAGCCGCACAAGGCAATCTGAGAACGGTTTGGTGGTTTAAAACACTTAAATTCAAACACGCAAAAGTCATATGAGGTGATGTCAGTAGCCTTCACAAAGACCAGTCTGTGATTGTGTTATTCAAGAAGATACCAAAGTGATGAGAGAGGCAATCATTTAGACTTTTCCTGGCTGTTCATTCGCTTCGTTTGCTATTTTAACTTAAGGATCTGCCAAATTCTTAGGGTGGAGACAACTAGACTTTTATTTGGGCCAATTGGGTAAATGAACAGGCGAGAATTGGATGGGATATTCTTCTTCAGTTGCAGCTCCCCTTTGTAATTTAGGCCGATAAAGACGAGTGTAATTTCACATATAGATCGTGTCTTGTGTAGCTTCATGTGACAGTGTTATTGCAAATGTAGCTGTCATGTCTAATAAACGTGTCATCTCCATTCTACTGCAGTACATGCCTGCAAACACATCTATGCAGGGGACCTACATCCCCCAGTACACCCAAGTGCCTGCTACCAACATGTCTGTTGAGGTAATGACCTCTGTTTTTCTCTCAGTGGAGCAGTTTAACACTAAAATGTTATGTGAAACAATCACTCATGGATTTAATATTTGCTGCCTCCCTCAGGAAAGTGCCGTCCAACAATCTGTTGCCATAGAGACACCCACAGAACACACAACCTACTCTTACCAGCATAACAAGTGAAGAGGTGGCAGAGGTGGGTTCTGATCGTTGTGCGTGTGCCTCTGTACGTGCAGACATCTTCATTCAAAAAGATTTTGTGTCTTGCTATGATGTTGACTGCAAAAAGGAGACGATGCAGCAGTAGCTCGTGTCTAATTGGCTGGTTTTGTCACCTCGTGCCAGATCTTCCTTTGGAGCCGAAGTGACTCTCAAGGGGCCCGTGTGCTGAAACTTGGCACAGCACCACCGCACGTAAGGCACCAGACACTCTGGAGGAACATGGACTGTTACACAGAAGGAAAAAAAAAAAAGATATTTTCTACAAACTCATATTTGAAAACAAACAGTTTTACTCCAAGCAAGCAAGGCTGGAGGATGGCAGGAAATGGGAAATGGAAGAACAGAACACAAAGCATCTATTTTGATAACAGTCAAGAAAAAAAGTCAGACACAGACGCACACACACACACACACTACACATTTTTAAAAGGTTTTCTGAACGTTATTCATATTCTTTTCTAATATTACTCCGGGGAGCTAGAATGAAACCAGGAAAAGACCATTTCAACAACATGTTTTATTTTGAGTCATCTTTTGTTTTGACCTTCTGTAAGATATGCTGATTTCACTTTTTTTTGTCTTTGATACGTTCAGGCTTTGAAACCTGCCTTTTTGTACATCATTCTTTGTTTTGGTGTGTTTCTGGCTTCTCGTGTCCTCGTTTGTTTGATTGGTGCAACTATTTGAAAACAGAAAAAAAAAAAAAAGTCATTCAAAAAGCTGATGACTTGTATTTTAGACAAATATGGTGCTGACTTGGATTAGCTTCTTTCGAAGTGGCAGCAAATTTATCAGGTATGCGACCTTACCTGAAGTGGCATTGCTTCTTTTTGGCACTTGACTCTCAAATAATTTATAGTTCCATCAATCTCGACAAAGCTTCAGACAATCAGAAGATTACAAAGAAGAGAACATTTAGAGATGATGGTCATTAATGACATATTTCACAGAGGAGATGTCTTTAAAGAGCTAAATATATTTTAAGCATTCCAGAGATTATTATCAGAAAGTTCTAAATATTGGTCATCTTTGCTCCACTTGATGAAATCCAAAGTTGCTTAACAGGGATCACATCTCACACAGAGCTGCCTGTAAATAAGAGATTTAAATTTATTTAGGCTTTCTTTTGATTTCATTTCATCAGTGTAGTAATGCTTTAGATATTTTAATGACAACATGATACCAAATTGTACATAGCAATTTATGTATTGCTTTGTATTTTCAGGTTTCCCCCCCCCCCTTATTTCCCTTTTAAAAAAGGGCAAGTTGGGTCTCCACTCAATCCTCCAAAAAATGTATTTTCTAAAGCAAGAATTAGATGTTGTTGTTAGAGTATGAAGTTCTTATTACATAGACATGGACATCAACTGGTAAAGCGTGGCTCTGTCCTGGTATATCTTCAGAAAACACTATCACTGTGGATTATTATGGCGAGTATAGAGATTATTTAATACTTTCCATTTGCTGTGTTTTTGCATCTACTTCTGCATTTCTGTTTTTCACCCTCATGTTTTGTTTTGCTTTTTTTTTACATTTCTTATTTAAACGTTTTCTTAAGTTTTTTACAATTCAGTTTGAATACTTTTAAGATTGATCCTATTTTTCAAAGAAGCTTTGATTTTATTTTTGATAGTGTGTTGTGTGCTTTAAATAGTGAGAAATAGATGTTTTCAACTTTTCTTTTTTTTTCTGAAATAGTGATTTGTTTGTATGTTTGCATACTTCTCTTGTTCTGGTTTCAGTGTTGATGTCAAAGAGGCTTTAATGTTTTGTAATGTAAAGACACTTCAGTTCTGTCCGTGTCACAAATGTTGGCACACTGAACATGGCTCCTGATCATGGATAAATTATGTATGCTAGGTTCAAATGCATTGTTACAGAGTTGTGCCCCAAGCAGTTGGGAACAATGTAATAGAAATATATGTTAAAAACCTCGACTTACCTCATCCTGCCAGAGCAATGTAGATTCAGTTTGTGTACAAGGTTCACAGGCAATAACCAACTACAGTAGGTCTCATGGCTGTTCACAGCTGGTACTGTGTCCACATCCTTTAACTCTTCCGTCCAACCCTCGGAAAACACCCCTAAGGTCTGATGATCTATGCAATTAATTTATTATCCTTATAAATGCAATACTATAGATATCCAAGAGACACCTGACATTATGACAGTGGATCACCTCACAAAACGACTTCACATTCTGACTCACACGGTTTTTGTCTTTCATTATACATACGTTGACATTTTGTTTGTTTTTCCGGCTGACGCGTTCATCTTTGGTTCATTAATTGTTAGTAATATTGTTGCATTAAAAAGGGAACTATTTCATACCAAAATGTGGTTGTTAATATGACTGTTTTTTACATGTACACTCTAGAGCTGTGTCAGATATAATTCACCATTTCATCCACTTTATGTTACGGAAGACTTTTGTGTGTCCAGTCCTGTTTGTTAACTTGCTTTCTTGCTGATTAATTGATGCTGTTTTCTTCTTTCTTTTAAACCACGAAACAGTTCATTTCCGGGACAAGATTAAACTTCACAGAAATGCCTTAGATTTAACTGGAAGTGATAGTGAAGTGCTACTCAGATTCGGTGGGCTCGACCTCTGACTGGAATTGGGTTTTTTTCTCTCTGAATGCACTGCTAATGTTGAAAAGATGTTTGTTACATCAAACTACTCTGAACATAGATCTATGAAGCAAAGAAATATTTACAACTTTTAATGACTATTTTGTGTTTCATTATTTTTATCCAAGATATTGAAGAAACTGAATGGTGGCTTATTGAGTCTGAAGAACTATTGCTGCTAACTTTGAATTGCTAAATATTTAGAAAATCTTTTAGCTGAAGGTCATTCAATATATCAAGTCACACGTGGTCAGTTTGTAACTCATGTTCAACAGTGTCCGTGCGGTCTTGTTTTGTGCATCAAACAACCTCTCCTCAGTAAATGTTTGTCTGTGCCATGAAACAGTTCGTCTTCTTGAAAAAACACCCCTACAGCTATTACATTTTTGACTTGGTTTGATTTTGATCTTGTCTTTTTTTTTTAAATAAACATTTTTTTTCACTGTGGTTTGTGCTTTTCTTTTCTTTCTTTTTTTTACACAAGGGACCATTTGCACGTTTTATCTTGTAAAACAGATAATGTACTTAAAATAAACCAAGACACGTCACAGTTCTCTCATATTTATCAAATGTGGCAGTTTTATATCAAACCCAGCTGATTTTGAGGTAATACACAAAGAACAGTCACAATACATGAGAATGTATTTCTAAAACAAACTTGAATCAAGATAAAAATAGATAGGAAATACATAAAGAAAAAGTATATTACACTGTTCAAGAGGCTGTATGTTCTATGTACAAAGTTCAAAATATACTGAATATGCCCAAAAGTTGCTGTTGAATGAAAAGAGACTCTGAAATCCATAAAATAGACTTTGAAAACTTTATGTACAATCTTTTATCAAGACTAAGGAGGAAAAAGAAATTGGCAAACCTTTATTGACCGTGTTGTTTTAGGCTGTAACTGAGATTGTTTTGTTACACTTGCAAGTCAGTGGCAAAGTAAGACATTCTATTTTCATTATGAATCATACTCCGAGGCAATGTCATATTTGCAGACTTTTGTGCATTTTAATCAAAATTACAAAAATATACTGCTTTAGGTAAAATGTTTATGTTGGGGGGGGCGGGTACGACAAGTTTCCTGCCCAAATACAAAGAGACATTGTTTGACATTTCAGCTCTGTGGGCATTCATATCTTCATGGTAAAGTAAAATTGTCTTTGCAAATGCCAAGAGTATCAAACATTGACAGTGACACCCAAATGTAACATTACAGTCATTACAAAAATGATGCAGCATAATGTGCCTATCTCCCTGTAAGACAAAAACATGTAAACGTTGCATGTCTGCATCAAACTGAACGTTGCAGCTCAGAGTATGGTTTGTAAATCAGTACAAGTGTGACTTCAAAAACTGTCCTGACTGGGCAATACAAAACACGTAGTGTTTCAGCTGTTAACTGATGCTCCATGGGCGCACCAAAATAAAAAAACCCAACAAGGTGGAGTAGAGAACTGGTCGGCAGTGCTTGGTGCTCCAGCAACATCCCATCAGCAAAGATCAGCTGAGGGCTCAGAGGATGCAGAGTAGCCGAGCGGGTTCCTGATATGATGAGCTGGTGTGCAAGTCTATCCAAAAACAGGACGCAAGTGGATCCTGCTGCTGAACGTAGCTCAGCCATTGTTACTGGTATTTCTAACATTGCGAGTCAATATGAGAACGCAAGTTCACGATCCTCACGCTGACATCACAACAGTTTATGGTTCACGATCTCCCAAACCATCCTTCTTCTGAAGTAGGGCATGTGTTTCTGTGGATAAAAGGGAGGTCACGTAAGTCATTTTTAGGCCACAATCGTAGCTGATTAACAGATAAATCTTGTTTGTTGATGCGGTTTGGGATTACCTGTGTGAATGTGATTGGCGTGTCTTTGGTAATGTAATCTGCATATTTGCATGTGAACATTCCACAGTCACTTCCATTCATCTGCTGTGGAATTTCCTGAGAGCAAAAGGAGGAATAAAATATGTGATTGGACATGTTTGACAGGATATTCGATCAATAAGAATGATAACCAAAATTCCAAATGGAATTTCCAAAAAGGGTAATAAACTAAACTAATATCTGCTGAGATTTTGCTTTGAAAATTCCCTTTCTATCACATTTTAGTGTGAAATTATTCCTAGATAATAATAAGAATCCACTTAAAATAACTTAGTTACCAAGAAATTAGTAAGGGATTTCCACAAAACACAAAAATGTACACGTAGCTGATGCAACATAATCCTGTACGTGCTGTAGAACTACAAAAGTGGTGCAAATAAAAGAACTGTAAAACGTAAACAAAACATTATCATAAATATTAAAAAAGATCTGGACCAGCTGGCTAAGACTAGAGGCAGTACTGGGTAAGGATTGGCGATTATTTGAATTTCAATTTCAATTTTGGCTTTTTAATGACGATTATGAAAACAAGATGATCTTAAAGTTCAAGTAAATTAAATGTTAAAAAGTCAGAAAGTTCAATAAATGCACGCTGTTTCCACATTCAATGAGTAATAGTGTTAAATAGTTGTGATCTCAATATTGACCAAAATAACTGGAAACAACAAACGACTCCAACCTATAATCATGGCAGTTTGACTACACAGCATGACATGGGACAACAATGAAAACAGACTACTTAATGCTTGTGCGTGCGTGCGTGTGTGTGTGTGTGTGTGTGTGTGTCTCTTACATGGCGCTTTTTGCTGTGCAGAGTCCAGCCTGAGGTATCCAGTTCTTTGCCCTTTTTGTCCTTACTTTCCTGTTGCAGGTAGTCACTGGGGAAATAAAAAGGAATGACTTTCTATACATTTTGATGGCTCACATTTAGCTTACAAGTATACAACCCATTTAACACATGTATCTGATACTTACAACAATATTTTGCATGCCTCATCATTGTTTCCTCCCATAGAATCAAAGTACAGGATTGCTTTTTTGCGAAAATCCACCACCTGAGAAAAAAAAAAAAAAGGATTGTACAATAACATTTAAAAAAGCTATATAAATCCCATTGTTGTTACTTGGAAGTGCACACTTATTGCCGTTAAGACTTACGGAGAGGCACCAGTGCACCCCCAAGTGGACAGGAACCAACAGGATGTCTTTGGAAAAGATGTCCGTCTTTTTGGTCCAGCGGCGGACGGCAGAATAGCCACTGCTGCGGAGCTTCGGGTAGAAGAAAGTGTTGAACGTGTTGACGGACGGCCGGCCGGGCTCCTTGCTGCGCTCGACCAGCAGGTTCATGTAAAAGTTGATCACCTGAGAGATTAAGGAGAAAGAGTTTGGATTAAGGGGACGACTTGAAGCACGACTTGAGGACCCAGTTATGCGACAACACACACACAGTCATTTTTGTTGTTTTTATATTATGATGTAATCATAACCAAAAGGAGGAGTGTGACCTTCAGATGCAAAATAAGCGCCTGCTGATAATTTACACACAGATCTTCCCGTAAGGATAATGTGTACTCGCCTCATCATTGAGCCAGTTGAGGTTGCTTAGGGTCTGCAGGTCTTTGCGTGTAAGGCTGAGGCCAAAACCTTCACTTAATATTTCATGAGAACTACCTCCTCCCAGCGCCCTGTTCACCTCAGCCTCCATTTTCTGAAAAAATAAATAAAAGAAGAGTTCATACATTTACAGCAAATGTTAACTCAAGCCGTATACTCATTAACGTAATTTCCGGACTATAAGTCGCTACTTTTTTCACGCAGTCATGCCAATACATTTAGGCTCGTCACACCAGACCAGTTAAATTACCGAACAGGTCACAGTGGACCAATGAAACCGTTTGAATCACCGTAAATCAAACACACTCACACTAAATTCTTCAGATCAGTCATTTTGGGCGTCAATTCAGAGGGTGCGGCTTATATACAGGTCTGCTCAATAGTCCGGAAAGTACGGTACACATTTGTTTCAAAATAATCGTACAGCCTGGCGGATTGCAGAGACAAAAAATAAACACTACTTGTAACACCTGGTATCACTCTGAATCCTAATACTTCAATTATTTCTGACCTTACTGTTTTGAACCAAACAATGGGACTTAAATAGGGTTGTTAAACACTGTGAATGTGCGTTAAGATACAATGGCCACACCTCTGTGAGTTCAGGGAATTCTGGTTTCACTTCCAAAGACTTTGGTTTTTCTATCACAAGAGTTAAAGGAACCTCCTTCTCCAAAGGAACTCGAACATGGACCTCCACATCTGGGCTGCGTTGCCCCTCTTCAGAGAGGCGCTGGGAACCAGGGACAACATGAGAGACAGGTCAGCGAGGGAACTAGTGGGATACGTATTTGAATCTGAAAGAGGGCTTCTGTGGTGCACACTCACCTGCCGCAGCAGCTGGGCAGCCAAGGCCTCCTGCTCTTCTATCTGTCTCCGTCTTTCTCTTGCCCGAGAGTCATACATACTAGTCCTATAGTGACAAAAGAATACATGCTCCTCTATTCAAACATAAGTGTGAATAACAAATCAAATATACATTTAGTACTGTATTAGTGCACTTACAATTCTTTGATCCATAACTCAGCTTGGAAACATGGCACACTGTAAAGACAGAGAAATGTGTTATTGTGTATACAAATAAAACACTTGAGTTGAGCTTTGTTGGCTTAAATAATTTGCTTTCACTCCATCTAGATTCAAAGAATGAACATGGTGTTTATATTAATTCAATTTGAATTAATAATTACATTAACAGCATCCACCATGAAATGTTTAAAATTCTTTGACCATGCTTGTATAACGTTTAATCATATCACATTACTATTAACTGCAGTGAAGCTAAAACAATGTAAGGAACAAAATAGCAAGAATGACAGAAAACAAATACTAACCTTGAGCTGTCTTGCTTTTTACCCTTTTGTTCATTTACAATAATTACAGAGTCACCATCATGAGCTGCATGAAGAAGAAACAAATCTGGAGATTACAACCCAAGAAGAAATGCAGAAGCGCGCAAATATTCAGTTCACTTATGGTATCCCATTTCAATGCCTATATTTCCATTGACATACACAAGTGGGTGAGGATTTCACCTGACGATTGTGTGTCCTGAGAAGAGGTATCCTGCAGAGTAGATGGGGAGGGAGCTGATGGGAGAGTAGCTGCTCTGCTGGAGCTGAAGTCCGTGTCCAGAGACCATGTCTGGATCCCTGGCCTGCTGGAGGCCCCCACCGGGCTGGGGAGGTTGCTGGAGCTCGGGCTAGACATGCCCCTGGGGCTGGGGGGGCTGCTGGGTCCCTCTGAAGTTCCTCCTGCTGCTGACCCAGTAGGGGAAGAGAACTGTAGCAGTCTGCGGCTGGTTGTCAGGAAGCTGGTGCTGATGAGAAAGGGACAGGGGTACGCAGATGAGAGATGCTATCTAGAAGCAGTCCAGCAAATGATAAAGGATAGACATGACTTTTTAATAGTTTCTCGTATAAATGTAGGGAGTTTGTGGTTTTAGTACAGATAGATAGATAGATAGATAGATAGATAGATAGATAGATAGATAGATAGATAGATAGATAGATAGATAGATAGATAGATAGATAGATAGATAGATAGATAGATAGATAGATAGAT
>JAVQJL010063638.1:0-26062 GCA_036024295.1 Nannoperca obscura | reverse complement strand
TATACGCCCCATCGTTTTGTAATTGATTTTAAAAATATAAAAAACAGATTTGACCCTCGCTCACTTATCTCATAACACAGTATATATATAGATTTTTGTGATATATATATATATATATATATATATATAATTTAATCATTTGTAATGTATTTGTTAAAATTATGATATTGAATCACAAAATTTAACTATTTACTATGCAGCAATTTTAAATCTGTGTTCAAAACATTTGCATATTACTGATGCAGCTTTGGTTTCAATCACTTGCATGTCTCTTTGGTTTTGAATAGAGATAAGGCTGCAACTAACTATCATGTTCATTATCGAATAATCTGCTGATTCATTAATTGATTAATCATTCTATAAAATGTCATAAAATAATGAAAAAAAAAAAAGTTGGAGTTTGTCCAACCAGCCGTCTTTTTAAAATGGTAATTTTCAACTTTGCATCAGTGACGTTTAAGACTGTTGATATATTGCCCTCTTTTGGGACATTTTGTCTTGCAGGTGAATGTTTTAAACTCATCACCTCTTGAAATGCTCGAATTTGTAGCTAAAAAACATTAGAGGGACAAGCACCATGCTTACCTAAGCAGATTTAAATACGTTCTAGAAACATTTCTAGAGACAGAGCTGCTCTGGATACTAATGCTTGAGCCAAGTGTCTGAAGCCGAACCATAGATTTCTTTTCAACCATGTTGATGTTATGGAGTCATCCCTACTCTAAAAACTACTGTCAGTAGGTTATTTAGGTTCCATGCTAAGTAAGGTTTTCAAGATGAAACTAGCCCTGCAGTTACCTTGGTAAGCCACTACGTCCCATTCTTTCTTTGGTGGAGGTGCTGTGGCGTTGGCAGAGTTCCTCGCAGAGAGCCGTCAGATTCAGCGGCTGGACCTTCGTCAGAATGAGGTGAAGGTTGGAGGCCTGATGGCCTTGTGTCTGGCCCTGAAGATCAACCGCTCTCTTGCTGGCCTGGATTTGGACCACATGCCCCCACAGGAGCAAGTAGGTGCAGCTATTACTGTAATTACCGATCTGAATGCCCTGCTGTTGTAACACAGCCAAGTCACCGGCGTCTTTATCTGCTGTATCATTGTATTGTACAATGTTAGCACGGATACAACGTTGTAGATGGAGCTGTCATTTAGGGTACTGGTTAGTTCCATGATTTTAGCACAAGGTCCATTAGCAGCGGTTCTGGAGCAGCGAAGTATTGTTGCACACACAATCACACACCGATGCAAGATGCTGGCCTGACCAACATGGACGAAGGGCTCAATTTTCAAGAGTTAAAAAGAACCAAACTAAATGTAGTTTGAGATACTGTGAGCACAACAAAATAAACGTTACCATGGAGCATGGAGCCAGAACACAGGGCATTTAATTTGACATTAAAATGTGAATTTGTCATTTGAACACTAAACCTTTCTCAATATTAACAGTGACTGTGATGTTGAGTGGGGGTTCCCAGTGGACATGCAAGAGACTTTTGAGTGAAACTCATGAGCCTGCTATAAAAATGGAACCTCACTAAAATCTCTTAAAAAGCAACTTTAATTGACTAAACAATGTTCAGCAAATCTAATCTTTAACAGCGAACAAAATGACCCCCACAGCGCAGGAACACATACAATGAGACTGTATGTGTCCATGAATCTGTTGTCCCAGTGCATGCTGGGAGACTTCCCAACACACCTACCTCAAGTGGGTGTGCAATCACATGATCAGCACTCAGCCAATCATATAAATGGTTTTAACTCTCTTCTCATTTTGCCTTATTTTCAAAATAAGAGCGCACTGTTATTTGAGATAACTTCGAGTATTATGAAACCAATCCTCAAACTGCATTCAAAGAACCAAATAAACAAAAGATTATTTATGCCCGTTAACAACATGTTAGCCTGAATTAGCTAAGCCACATTTGAAGAACATGACTTCTGTTGCTACACGTTCATGTATTGACCTCCACCCTGCCTGGTGTAAACAGGACAGGCTGCTGGTGGTGCTGGATTCACTTTGTGTTTTAGCTCTGCGGGTGTTTAAATGACTTTTGGTGCTTTCATTGAAATGTTCCCTCTGATTTACTTAGAAGGGGTATTGGTGAGTTGAGCACTACTTATCCTTAACATCTTGTGTGTTGTGATACATTCAGACTCACTGTGCTCACAGATTTGTCACTAGGAGACACAAGTAAGTCATCGGTGTCTCAGTTCATCAGTGATACTTGTTTTTGTCTCTTTACCATCCGTAGCTACAGAGGCCTGAGGAAAACGATGCCATAACTTTAATACATGCCCCTGCTGGATTCACAAAATAATTACCCACACTTGCCATCTGTTTGTCATGATTTTATCTCTGCTAACTTATTTGCATATTAAAGCATTAATTAAAATCTCCAAGGAACGGAATGCTTACTTTAAAATTAACTCTGAAGGCGATCCGTGCACAGCTTCTAAAGTTGTTTTATTTTAGTTTGCAGTGGTTTTCTGTTTGTCTGCGTGTTGTTTACACGATTAAGTCTGATTTTTATGAAATGTCTCCTCTGGCTAAAGTCAAGCGGCAAGATGTGCCAGATTTTGGAGAAGCAGCTTTTAAGAGCTATGATGCTTCTGTGAATGTGTGTCATTATAGCTGGGACTTCTTCGCCTTCCTCACTTTTTGCACATGCACCAAAGCCTCCATATTGGCGGCTCTGTTTTCATGCTTCTCTAAGCCGCCAAGAGACGTGATTAGCATTTCCACCAATGGTGGGAGTTAGTGTGGCTGGGTATTTTAAGGGAATGGTAATAAGGGAATTTTTAAGCTCTGTCAGGTTTTGGAGTCACACAGCTGGGATTTGTCTTGGCGTGGCATATCCAGGTGGGAGGAGTGACGATTGTATTAAAAAGCAAATCTTTCCATCAGAAAACAGCGGGTGGCCAGATCAAGTGTTCTCACTCAGTCCCATTCCCCGGGTCGCCAAGGAATACGTGGAAATTTCATTCTTCTGAAGGAAAATAAATGTGGGTATGAATGTGAGTGAGTGACGGAGGGGGTTATGGCAGCACTTTGTGTGTGTGTTTGACAGAGTCCCTGATATGGAGTTTGTGTGTTCACACATGTGCCTTTTTTATGTGTGTGGTTTTACGGCAATGCGGGAGGCGATTGAAGATGCGCATATTTAAAAGGCAAGAAAAGAAAGTGGCAAGATGGGAGGAAATCTGGGTCCTCTTGTCTTTGTTTACAAGAGTCAGATTTTTCATGTCTGTTGCCACGCTGCTCCATTTGATCACTGGCCTGTTTGCTGTTAATTATTAATTATTTACCCATCTAAAATATTCATGCACCCTGGCCCTAGTGGAAAGCCGTCTTTTCCGAGGGGCAAGCTCTCTCTGTAGCCATTGCAAGGTGGAGCTGTTTATACATCCTTATCAGGGGACTCTGTCAACTCAGCTAATGAACTAAACTTCCCCCTACCCGGCACTCTCTTAATCGTGGGTCGGACGAGGGAGACTGTTTACCTGTTTGATGCTTAAATATTTGGTTTTGGATTTGGCCAACGTGAGCGTCCTGTCAGCTGTTCTCCAGCAGAGGAGTTTAGTGATAAAGCTGGAGAGTGTCCTCTCCTGAATGTCGCATGTCAGCAAGGTGTAGCTGTTAGAGAGTGATTGTCTCACTGAGTGATAATTACAGCAGCATGGAGTATGTGTGTGTGTGTGTGTGTGTGTGTGTGTGTGTGTGTGTGTGTGCAGGAAGGAGAGGATACAGGAAGGAGGTTCAGTAGCTTGTTCCAGTGGTCCTGTGGAGGGGATGACAGGAGCAGTTGCAGATCTTTGAGAGGAAGCCAAAGTATTTTGATGCTTAAAGGGTAAAGGCATTTTGTCTAACTTTATTAGACTGTTGAATAAAGCTTTTATATACACACAGTTGCCACTTTATTATGTAAACCTGTTCAATCTATTACAGTTCAGTTTTTGAAGACAGAGTTAAAGATGCTGTTGTGCTGGTGTCTATTATATTTCTAATGTTGTGTCCTTCTATTTACATACATGAGGGGGTCAGAATATTAGGAACACCTCTGAAAATAATGCAGTCCAGTACAGCACCATAACTGACTATGATTAAACACATTAGAATCGAATTACTACTCTATGACAGTGTCGACATACAAGGCATTATAATGGTTGCCTATGATTATAGACATTGTAAATGTAAACCTTATGGCAGAACAGTTGTATAGGATTTGATAGGATTAGATTGGACAGCTGTACCTAATAAAGTGGCCTAAGTGTATATAACACCTTTTAAATGACAAATATTTCTTATTAAAAACATGATCAGTTGTCATTCTGGAACATCTCAAATGGTTGCATTTACAGGAGCAACACATCTGTAGAATATGCCTTCAGACAACTGCTTTAACGAGAAGAAACCATGTCTTTGTTTTCCTGAAACTTAATGTCTTAACAACAACAACCATTCATCTTCTTAGACCAGTTGCTCCAAGGCGCAGGGCTGGACTGGAGCAAATTTGAGTTGTGGGCCCCCATTGAGCCCGAAGTTCCTGTTGTCCTTAAATACCACCAGAAACCAATGAACATCATTTAGTCATTTAGGAATACACCCCTGTTTGCAGTTGATCAAATAACCACAAGCTAAGTGCCAGAGTGACCCTTTGGGCCCTTTGGGGCCTCAGAGAGGTTGCTCACTTTTCCCACTTTTAATCCAGCCTTGACAATGTGACAGATCTTTAGTGTTAGTGTGACAAGGTCTACTTACAGAGTTTGCCATAGTTAATATGTGGAGGGCCAGTGCCAAGAACCACAAGAAATGGATAAAATCAATAGTGAAACATTAATTATTTATGTAGATCGTATTCATTTTGTTTTAGATGCTAAACATTTCATGATTCTTTAAACTGAATATCTTTCAGACACACATCAGACTGCTGAACTGTCTGTTCATATCTATAGCACTGTATGTCAGATTGGATTAATGGACTGTTTTTTCTGTTTTGTTTTTTTTCTAAATTTTTTTTTGCTAGAGATAGCAAAGTTGGTCAGTCTATTAGTTTGCCTTTGTCCACTACTTAGGACTGTTGGAAAAGTTTCCATGAAATTGAAGGGTCCCCAGAGGATGAGCCTAACTTTTATCTAGCACCATCATCAGGTCAAAATGTAATAGTGTTCAATGTTGGCTGTAAACTCTTGTTAAGCCATGATTGATGTGCAGTGAGAAACAGCAGAAAAACTTTTGTATTGTAACTTACAGTATATCAAGGTTAAGGATGAAATATAATTGAACTAGACAAAACAATCAACACTATAACGTCAAATGCTACTGTCAAGTCCCAAAATAGATGCAGTTTTTTCATATTAAATATATAGCCATAATGAAACATGGCTGTGGAAATCAAGTTGTTGATATCTGTGAATGGATCAGCTCAGTTCTTCATATCATCCAACAACCTTGACTCTTCACACTTCAGTTTAGTTTACGTGCTTAAGATTACATTTCCGTTAATGTGAGAGGTACGAGGGTGACATCTGAGAAGAGATACATGTGTTTGTATGAGTATGTGGAGAGACTGCTGTGGGAAATGTACTGCGCAGAGGGAAGGAGCTTGGATTCTTATTTTAGGAACAGCGTGAAACAAAGAGGTCTCTTGGTATGTTTTCGGGCACCCTTCCTGTCACGGTCAGTCCCAGTAGGGTGGTTAGGTGACAGGATGGCCTGACCATGCATGTAGTCGGCACTCAGGTTTCAGTTGCATCATGATGACACCGGTGCTGTGGGGAACAGAGTACGTAGGCAGACAACAGCAACCAGGCAGAACAAAGCTCCCAGCAACCCCTCAGAGGGCAGCTGGGAACGGCTACAAGCAGTCAGGGTGACTAGGGTTCACACTGTTACCAGATGAGTCAGTCACCTACTGGAACCACACCACACAATACAGCTCACATAGTTCAGAGAGCGTAAAGGAAAAACTACTGTTTAACTACTGTTTAACCGAGTGAATAATCACAAAAGATCTCATTTTGACCTAACAAAATTAATTCTCCCTTTAACGGTGGACAGGAATAGATACAGAAGTTAAGAGAGTTTCACTGACCTAACAATTCCAGTATTTAATCCAGAATATAATATGTGCTCTTGTAGTCATTTACACACGTTAGAAAACGGTATCCAACAAATAGAAAGGTTATATTCTCTGATGTATCTGAATCATTCCAAACCTTGGACCAAATTGAAGCCAAAATGTATGACCATGGGGCAGACAGGAGAGGTGAGGCACGCATACAAACACCCCGATGTGAATCTGTATTACCATAGTTAAAGTATACTGTATTATTGAAGCTGGATCATGGAAAAGGCAACAGCTGGATGTCACAATTAGATACAAGTAGTTTATTTAACATTTTAAATGGCCAGTTTAGCCAAAATGAAAGCTGAGGTATCTGGCTTCAACCCAATACACTGGACATTGATGGAACTTTATCCCACATTCCTAATCCCACATTAGTGGGATTGAAAACATTTTTTTATGCAATAAATTCTCAAATAGTGGCCGGGGCCTTTAATTACCTCAACTGTAAAGGGGACCAGGTCTTTATCTGAAGCAGTCTCATATTAGAGACAGACCTTAATTTCTGTTTCCCTTTGTTTGATGATTATATTTGCTCTATATGCAGTATTTTACATTGAAGCCTCCTTGTTTTCTGATCCGCTCCCATTTGCTGTTACAGCTGTGTCACTGTATGATGCTGTTATTGCAAGCTTAACACTTACTGTATCCGTTTCAAATTAAAAGCCCTCTAGTGTTTCAGTGCACAAAATCCCTTCATTTCTTAACAGGTATTTTATTGTGAAACACTTGCAGGGCCGTGTTGTGGAAAATTCTGTCACTTGCACGCTTGCCATACGTTATTTCAGATGTAGCTATGGCCATTTTATGGCATTTAAATGTTACACAAAAGTACAAAGTACAAAATAGTGTTTGGCTGGGACGTTGATACACATTACTCAAACTCAACTTCAAAATAGTATGATTATATTGTTGAGTTAATCAAATGAAAGAGATGAAAATATACATTATGCTTAGTTAGCATGCACATTACAGTCAGTCACCAGGAGTTGTATTTGGGACCGGCCTTTATTTGTTGGTATATACAAGTCTAATACTACCTGCCCAGAATACTACCTGCCCCTAGGTTTTTTTGTGTCAATTAATGTGGGACAGTTTGATTAAAATCAATTTTATTCTGGAATATGTACTTCATGAGTGCAAAATAAACTATTATTCAGGTCTTAAACTTCATTTTGACACAGCACCCCTCTAAGTTGATATTGCACTTGCATTGGACTTACCCTAACCCTTAAACAAATGTAATTGATCAAATTTCAACCAATTCACACAAATTGGACCTGGGGTTGTTGGACAGACTCTTGGGGCTCAGGGGCCGTTGCATGCTGTGCCAGGTTTGTAACACAGTGTTTCTCCCAAATTTGTAAAACCACAGATTTGAGAAGATGAGAAGACATAAACTATGAAACTATGACATTGATTCATTAATGCCGAAGACACTGTGCAAACCAGTGACAGGGAGGTCTGTGGATCATCCAGGATGTCAGGATGCGGTTTCAGAAAAGATAAACCATTATTATAATCATTACTTTTTTTATTTATTTAACATTTTTGAATGACACTGTGTTAGAAGCAGACTGTATAGTCTTCTAAAGAAAGAATACATTTGTTAACCATATTTGAACAACTGAAGTGTGCCAAGGAAGGAAAGTGTCATGTTGGGTTTTCCAGACTGTTTCAGTCAGTCTGCTATCATATCAAAACTGGACTGCACAGACTAGTTGATATGAGCGTCATATTATCAGTCTACAGTGCATTAATATTCAAAGCCATGAAATTCCTTGTGTCCCTCACTAAAATGCAACATTACTTGTGCAGAGAGTCAACTTTTCCTCCTGATACCTCTGAAAGGGACAAAGCTGGATGAATCACTCCAGCAGACAAGGGGAGGGGGGCTTGGGTTGCTGGGGGGGGAGTTGGTGGGGGTGGGGGGCAATCCCCTGTCTCTCTGCAAACACAACAACAACAGCAGCAACACACTCCTCGCTGCACTCCTGATGTATTTTCAGGCAAAAACAGGCATATTTGCCAGCTGTGTAATTTACTGCGGCTCTCATTTGCATATTAAAGCCTTAATTAGCCCCTCTGAGCGTGTGTGTGCGCCTGTGTGTGTGTGTTTGTGTGTGAGTTAGGGGTTGGGGGGGGGGTTGTAGTCTAATCACTTGGACGTGTAGTCAGGGGAACGGGGGGGGGATCAGCATTTCGGGGTCTGGATTGGGGCCGGAGGGGAGCGGAGTCACTTCCCGTCCCGGTTCCCCCTGCGGACCGGCTGGTTCTGATACGGAGCGAGGTTGAGGTGTAGCTCTTTGATGAATAACACTCAACATGTCTCCTTGTCATTTTTAATTACTTCCACTCTTCCAAACCAATAGGTGTGACCTGCACTATCACAGGAAGAAGGGATGTGTTTTTTTATCCTCTCAGTAAGCGTAGGTGATGGAAAACTGACAGGAGAGCAGGTGGGAACAAGGAAACACTGCTCCGTCTTTTTAAAGTGGTCATATTGTTGCAGTCAAACAAGTTTTTCATAGCACACAATGTCTGTTTAAAACAAAACAACAAACATCAGTTTTCCCCTCAAGTAGCTTCAAAGTTAAAAACTGTTGTCAAAAAGGTGAAACGTGACATCAAATAGGAAATTCTAGTTGTCTCTAGATGGGTGTCATTCTTGTTCCAGCTTTTTACATCAAATTATATTATACAGTTGTTCATGTTATTGTGGCCAACCCCCTTACTGCCTCTAGGGCAGTTCTTTAGAGCTACATATCCAAAGTGTTAATGAGCTCTGATGGGTGTAGACTGAAACGCTGACACACATCTTAATTAAAAGGTCAGTTCACCTAAACACCTCGATGAAAAGAAATAGGAAGAAAACAACTTCACTTAGCTTAACCCTGGGCGCAATTGCTGCAGAGGCCAAAAGAGGCGATCTGCTGGACCAATGCCAGAACTTTTGGTAATTTCTTTTTGCCATTTCAATCCCAAAATTAGTAAAAAATAGGGCTCAGGTTTAAAAATATAGTTTTAGTGGAGAAGCTAAGTTGCTTTGTCATAACTTTATTCACTCCGCAGCTTTGCCGACACACACCAGACAGTGAGATTCAACACTTTTGAGGATCCACAAGGTCGTTTTATGCAGAGGAGGCTTTTCTCAGTGGTCATAGCCCAGTAAGTCCACATTCCCCATTCAGACATGCATGACGCACGCTCAAACAACTTGGCATAATGACCAAAACACTGGAAGTTCTGCAATTGATATGGCCCTTCTCTGCATAAGGGGGCATATGTATATAAGCCCCGCATAAGTGGGGGTATCGGATCGCATCGCCTTTCAACGGGCATGTCCTGAGGCGCCACGCTCAAACAGTCACCCATCAGCAGCTGGCAGCCTCTCATCTGACTACCATGAAGCCCCATGCGTGTCTATCTCTCTCACTCCCTTCATCCACAAGCCACATCCCTTTCACTTTTGAATGGCGGGCTGACTGCAGAAATTGCCCCTGTCCACCATGCGCGCTGAATATTTAACTATGAATATGAAATATCTTGGCAAGACTTCAACCACCTTCAAAAGTGAGAGCCCCTCCAACTCTCTCGGCATACACACACCCTCCCAGTATTTTCACCACTCTGTTTTTGAACTCATGGATCGATCATCCCGTGCCTGTACGGAGAGATAAAGTGGTGAATGGTCTTATCCGGTTGGGCACTAAAGTCAACGACTGAAGGCGAAACTCCCGACACTAAAGCTCTGTGGATGACAAGGTGAGACTCCACCACAGTGCAGAGTTCAGGTGGAAAGAAGAGACTGACAGACTGAGGGGAAATTTAACGGCTCAGGATTTCTGCTTTGGTGGTTTGCCTCCTTTTGTTTTTCTCTTCATTCCTCCCTTCCATCCTCCCTGCCAGACATGTTTCCCCTCTCCTTCACCTTACTCCACACGGAGGAAAGCTGTGCCGATTGCAGATCAATACCGGCGTGTGATGATCAGCACTAAACATGTTCCGTCCCAGACCATCAGCAAGAACCAATGTGTTTATGGAGATTTAATTGAGTTAGTGTTTAAAAGCGGACACTAGCTGGATTTGAAAACTTGGCCTGTGTCAGCTCATTGGGTTTGTGCTTTGTCAACCTCCACACCCCCCCAGCTTGATGTGGAAATAAAAGAAGGACCTAAATAGGGTGAAACATGTCCAGGCACGTTCAAGGCCATGGTCAAACCATGCTGTCTGTGCTCTGGGCCAGCGATGCCCACCTGATGGATCCTTAAGGAGGGAAATGCTTTTATTTGTCTTGGTGGGGACTTTCAAATTGTAGTGAATTGGTTAACTATATTCTAGAATAACTCGTTAACTTGTTTTACAATTGTTTTGTTTGAAAAAGCAACTTTATTTCTTCTCATACCAGCCGTGTTGTGTAATGTGATGCTCAGCATTCATTGCCATAGCACACAATGGATGTGCTGAACAGACAGAAAAAGAAGAAGCCTTGGTATGGTAGCATTCTTGGCTGGATTTTCATTAAATATATTGTATATATTTTAATGGTCCCCATGGACCCTACTGAATTAGGTGGGATCCTGCGATCTTAAATCCAGCACCAGCCATATATTAAAGGTTTAAATGTCTAAGATGAATAGTGATGATATACAAATGCCTCCTGAGAGGAACAGCTGTTTGGTGTTTGGTGAATGATCTGTATGATCTGCAGGACAAAATAAAAGCCTCTATGTCAGTCTGGTGTCAGTATACCACCTCTTGTCCTACTGTCCTGTCTTGCATGTCCCTCATCCTCTATCCTAGCAACATCCTCCACTGTCCCATTGCCCCCCCCAAGTCTGGTCTAGGCACCATGGAGGGGAGGTAATTGGATTTGTTGTCACCTCCACTGGCTGGCAGGCCTGGCCTGTCTGCTCAGCTTAGTGATGAAGACATCAGTGTGACAGGGACCCTGGGAGAGGATCAGCTGGTGTCCTGGATGCCACTAATAAAGCTGTGGTCATGCCACGGCCATGCCGCCACGGCTGCAGCCAGCTGTTACCTCTGCCACCTCTCCTACAGTGCCGGTGCCCATTCCACAGCTTGGGGAGTGGGGTTGGCGACACGGTGAATGAAGAGTGGGCAGCCTTATTAAAGCAGACGCCAGTCCCCCCTTCGCTCTGTTGGACAGGTCAGAGGAACACTCCCCAAACACTCCTCTGTGGTTCCGGGCAATGCTGGCACCAGACACCAGTGTCCTGGCATTCCCTGTGACGCACTGTGTCGCTAGGCAGCTTGTTAAAGCACTGACAGGAGGCATGCCAAACTCACTGCAGCTGTCCCCTGTTTCACCCCATCAGGGATCAATGGGTTATACATTTCTTTAAACATAATCTTTAAACAGTCTACTAATTAATTAAAAAGAAACTCTTGTTGGTGTTCATACAAAGCTTTGAATAGTTGTGGGGGGGCTTTTAGTTACAATGGAAAATAGGTCATTATGCATGTCAGTGTTTCTGCATAGCAGTTTGCAAGCATGTAGTATCGTCACAGTACGTGTCATATTAGAGCGTGAATGAGCGTTGTAGATACAAAGTCATGACTAAATGTAAGACAGTGAGATGCAGTAATGACAGTAGCGATGTGCTTGTAGTCATGGAGGTGGCTGTGGCAAGGGGTCGGTGTGGGCTGTTCGATTGATTCGCACAAAACCAGTGATTTTTTCTTTGCTGAAATTTGGATTTTTCTGGTAAACCCAAAGCCCAGCTTCAGTATATGTTCCTTCAGAGGTCCGATGGTGGCATCTTTCTACAAGCGAGCTTTTCTACAGTTGTGTTATGGTTATGTACTTCAGGGTAACATTTTAGTAAACTTTCAAGTTACAGTTCAACATTTTGAGAAATGCACGTCCTTCAAGAATAAGATGAGAGGACTGATATCATTGCCATCACAATATCAATCGCTCTCCATTAAGTACAGAGCTGGAGTTTAGCCTAGCTATGGCTAGCTATGAAGAGAAACAGCTAGCCTGATTTCTAAAGTTCATTAATTTAACCAATTAAAGAAACGAGATGCATGTTGTGAGATTTACAGGTGTTGCAAGGCATTTGGTTTTTTTGGACTATGCTAGCTGTTTCCCCTTGCTACTCGTCTTTATGCTAAGCTAGGCTAACCAGGTTCTCACTCTACAGTATGTTCTGTACTAAACGCTAGAGGTGTTTAGTACACATCCGAATCAATCTTAAATCTTTAAAGTGAACAGACTATACTAAATCGTCACTCTTACTGACCCGAATCAGTGGCTTTTAGCAGTGAAGCCCTTCACTGGTGACTGAGAGCTCAGCCGTGATACACAGTGCATTACTTCCTCATTAAAAGCTTACTGAAAGACAGTAAAAGCCACACGTACTGCACTCAAAGCATAGAGCAAACATGCTTAATAATTGACAAGTCAGTGAAAGCCCTTGATAAAACATTACATGTATTCCTAAAATATCAGGTTTATATCCAAGAAGTCATTTCCATTCTATGTAATCCTTCCTTTTCTCCAGCCTGTTCTACCTGTAAAAACATGTAATTTATCCATGATTTAAAAAAACAAATGCAAACACAAGAAAACTTTAACGGCCAGTATAGGAATAGAAAGCCAGATGAGTGCTGCATGAGCAATGCATGTGCCCTTAAGGAAACAATAGTGCAGAGTAGTCATTATTTCTTTATTTGCTGCATGTATTACTTTTGTATGTATTATGAATTTAAATATGATTAATAAGAAGGGGACCTTTTAGTTTATTTGACTTTTCACAAAGCAAGGCTGCAAAAAAATAAAAAATACAATATAAATGTATATGTCAAAATGTCATTTTTTATTTTACTCCTTAATTATTATTTTTAGTATTAGGATATACTATAGTTTATGTTGTGAGACGCCACTTTAGATTCGTTGCATGTTGCTTTATGGCAACAAAACAAAAAAAGGTACTGTTCTTACTAAGTAATCAAAGCCAAAAGTTTTCAGTGTGGAAGAAAAGGGAAAGCAATGAGGTTGATTTTCCAGACATCTAGTACATCTGGTTGGTTAATCTCTTTCGGTCAGTGCAGTAGCTGTGGTCGGTGTTCGTATTGATTGAAGCAGATTCAACAACAACCAATACGGCTGCATCTATCTCATTCACACACATTGCCATTTTTGTCGCCCTTTCATGAATGTAGCTAGCTAGCGTTGTAGGAATATGACAACCCCGTTCTTAATCCCGTCTAAAAAGATCTGATTGGTCGATTATTTCATGTGACATCACATGACACTGCTGTGGGGAACACAATGGTGAAAGGACCCTGGACAAAAGACAGAAGGACCAGCAGACATCATCAGCTACCTTGGAACACCAGAATGAAACCTCTCAAAGCATCCACTGGGAAGAGGTCAAAGGTCATCAACTAGGAGTCAGTCGTCAAGGACATTCACCTCAATGCTTGACACCATCTTGGAACAGAGACAGCGGTTTCGCGGACCGCGAGTGGCTGATCTGGAGGTGGGAACAGGCTCAGGAAGCAGGGAGCGTCCCCAGATGGAGCCGAAGCCTGCGCTTGGACCCTTCTCAAATTTTATAAAACACAAAATTACACACAACGCTACGTTAATGCTCATTCTAGCTGTTAGTGAGAGAACAGATAATGACAGCTGGCTCTCTGACAGATGACATGGCATTACTAAAGTGTAGGTAACCTATATTCCATCCACACACACACCTCGCCAACACGGTAACTTCGGAGAACATGTCGAGGTGACTGCTGAAACATTTCCGTACATATGGCTGCTCAGCTCTGGCGGAAGCAGCTGAAACGACTCCTGCACGTGGGCTGCTTTCCTCTCTACCTCCCCATTGTAAACACATTTGTATACATGCGCTCTCTTACAAACTATATATACTGTAGTACCCACCAACATACTCACATAAACCGCAAGAACACATATGAAAAATGTTTGCATATATTTACTAATGACGTTATGAGATAATTGCTGTGTGCTGATGAGTAACAGCTGCCATCAGCTGATGATACGTCTCCTCTGGCTCCATCCAGCAGAAGACCCACACAAAAGGTATTCAAAAAGCCAGTTTTTAATTCCCATCTACCATATTCCAATTTTAGGGTGGAACTAAATGCCACAGTGCAAAAGACATGGGGGTGGCGCTCTGTTTTGCATGAGAAGTATGACTTTTAAAACAGTCAGTAATTTAGCCGCCCTTACAGACAACACAGAGACAAAACTAACGGCGAGGCAGTCTTTGCCCTCAGGGAGTCCATTTGGGAAATGTCATGGACGTGGAGGCTTTTTACCGAGCCCTGGATTGCATATTCACCTGTGTAAAGACCCAATCACATGTAGCGCCGCGGCCACTGTCGACTCACTCAAAGTCATTAAACGCCTCAGAGAGGTGGCATTGAGGAGTATGGGGAAAGCTGAAGAGGAGACGAAATGCAAAGAGCTTTGGGAGCCTCGGACATCCTTAAATAAGCTTTGGGAAAAGAAGTTGTATCATTTTAAATAACAAGTGCACTTTATTTTTTCTTTGTGGTTTAAAGTCACATTGTTTTTAATGGAAGTAATGGCCACACAGCCAGGTACTCATGTTCACCACGTTAAGGTGGGTTCAGACCGACATGTCCGCCTCTCGTCATTCGTGTGTATCTGCTAGACCAATTGTGTGGACTTGACCCAAACAGCCAGTGTACCAGCTGTACAGGTGGTAGCTCTAAACTACCTAGAAACAAACACGCTGACTGTGTGTGTGTGTGTGTGTGTGTGTATGTGTGTGTGTGTGTGTTTGTGCTCAGGAACACAAGTCACTGTCATTTCCCTCTAGACTCTCTTTTTTCTCCTCTCATCCATGTAACAATACATTTATGAAGCAGAGTCATAAAGCCTCAGGATAAGTTGAGACATTTTCAACTTGCACTGACACGTCTTAGCCTCAGTCTGTGGGTAAGACATGTGCATGCGATGTAATCACACCGCCTCTAAAATCCTCCTTGTGTTCTGTCTGGACAAATCATTTATCATGTTAGTGGGCTAACACGTGACAGTCCAGTCAGGTGATGGGAATGTCATTAGTTCTGCGGGTATTTGGTCATTAACCAAATATTGGGGAAAAGTAACATGATGATAGCGCTAGATAAAAAGTCAGAGGATCACCGAAGTCAAGGCAATACATCCAAAAATATACTAGTGTGTGGTTGTTGTTTTGTTATTTTTCACAAAGTTCTACTTCTGCATTTCAAGAGTTTGATTTAAAAAAAGAAACAGAGAATTTGTCAACAACATCCAGTTAAAAAATGACGATGGAGTGTAATCTCCTGCAGACAGAACATCCAAACACATTTCTTTACCTGTGTTGATTTAGGGAGGGGAAAAAAAGTTCTGAAAGTGTGAAGATCAATTAGGCAGAATTAAAGCGGCACTGGCTTGGGAGAGCATGGCTGGGGGTCTGTGCGGTGGTCTCTCCAGATAATCAGGAGCCCAGGGCGCTCCATGATCACATGGGGGAGTGTTAGCTTTCACACACCGCTGCTAAAGAGAGAGATTAGAAAGTCACACAGCCTGATAAATACAGGGTAGGATAGAGAGAGGAGAGAGAGAGAAAAACTTTTAGCAGTAGGTGGAGCGTTGTTAGGTCAGAGAGTAGCCAAATACTGGTGGAGCACTTGTCTGTTTGGTTGGAAAGAAACTAAATATGCAAGAGCTACGTTTAAAAATAGCACATTGAAAATGTAGTTAGTGAAAGTTCGCCACTTGCAAAATCCGACATAATGACACGAGTTTTACCATGCAGAGCTGAAAAATGACATCAGAGGAGATGCATTATGCAGGATGATTGAAACAGAAAATTCATTATAAGTCACATATTGGACCTGCTACTATCCACCCATATAGCAAGAAGTTAGACCACAGACTAGAGGTGTCCATGGGCCTTTGTGTTTACTGGTATCTGAGACCAGACCTGGGTCCCAACTAAGGCCAGATCCAAATGATATTCAATCTGACATGGTCAGGAGTAGTCCCACAGTATTGCCGCAGGTCTTGGGTCAGTCTGTCAGTAAGTGTAGTGGAGCTGAGTGGACCCACTTTTACTTCTGATCATAAAAAACTGCACAAAATGGGGAGTGTGTGCTGGAAAAATATAGAGTGTAAACGTTTCTTTTGTCAATGTTGTTCTCTGTTTGTGGGGGTCTGTTTGGGTTCACTGCAGCTGGAATGGGCCTAATTGTGCTGTGGTCTATTGGGACCGGGTCTGATTATCCTCTTTTAGAAATAAATGTAAATGTATTACTATTCATTTATACATCTCGGGTTTGAGGTCTGTTCCAGAGGTTTTGTCCACATTTTGGACTTGTAAAGACCTTTAGCCCACTTCCTCAGGAGGCCCCAGAGTCCCAACACTGACAGCAGGTTGTAAATTTAATCAAGAGCAAATTTGTTTGTGACTTTGCACAACTAAATTATAACAGCAAAATCAATATCGGCAAGAGCTTTGAACCAGATCTTGCATAATAACCCAGTCATGTAGAAAGGCCCTGTGTCACAGACTAGTTCTGATAGCTTTATTATTGAAATTATTATGCTCGTATGGAGTATAAGTACAGACTTGTTTCATTTCAGGCTTGTGTTTCTGACTTCCTGTCTGTGGCTCTCAGCTCCAAGCTCATTGGTTCCTGCTGAAGTTGTAAATCTTTATAAACAGCTCACAAATATATAGTTATATAGAAACGTCCTAAAACAGCTGCTCACTGTAGTTTTTTTTTAGCCCAGCCATGACAAGGACTGGAGCCTTTTATTGATCTATCAGTAATTATCAATATCTCTGTGAAATACCTTTAATACATGAATAAACAGTCTTCATCAGTCTCACCTGTCATTGAAAGATAAAGATGGCGTGGTGTTCAATCTAAAGTCTGTGCCACCTTTTGGAATTATCCTGAAGCAAAGATTAAAAAAAATAATAATCCACTATCTCTTGTCAGGTCACAAATATTTATGGTCATTGAGTCTTGATCCAGATGCTCCTGAACACCACACTACTACACACTACTGAATAACAACTGAATGTTTATCTGTTGGATCTGTCACGTATCAGATACTGAAATCTATTCAGATATCTCTGTGTATCAATATTTGTTTCCTGATTCATCAATTGTCCTCAGCCAGGCTACAGGCCAGGCTGCTGTGGATAAATTAAACCTATCCTCTGAACGTTGCAGATAAAACCACACAGATAAAGTCAGGTTCATGTAGAAAGCCATCAACCAAACTGCACTACAAAAACAGAGCAATTTAACAAAAGACGAAGCACACACAAACATCCGTCTGTAATCATCTTAAAAAGCCTGTTGAATTGGTTATAAGATATCAAATTTACCCAAATACACCGGCATGAGTAAAAGTAGTGTGTGTGTGTGTTTATTTGTGCATACAGGGTCAGAGGAATGTCAGATGTTTTATTCAGACACCATATTTGGAGGGTCTCATGTACAGCCTCTTGTTTTCATTCCCGTGACTTGTATTTTGACTCTATCTTTTTTTAATCATCTCTCTCCCGGCGAACCTCAATATAATTATCAAATCATAACTTCCCAAATATGTTGATGTTGTAATTACCAAAGAAAAAAAAACTAATCCAGCCCAACATGCACAGCAGAAGACTGCAGCCAAGCCGGATAACAATGCATGTATATGCACCACCTCCCACCCTGGAACACCAGTCAAACACGTCATTTTCATAATTGTTGTAATGAATACTTCAGCTCTGGAATAATACATTTTAATTTCTATTTTTATAGGCCGTGTTAAATCTGTGTGTACTGCACGGGACGCTATAGTGAAAAATGAACTGAAATGATTTTTAGGACTAAATAAGGTGCAAAATAACATGAAAATAATAGGAAAAGTGACCGTTTTTAAAGCTTAAAATTGCACTTTAACACAATTTCTCTTTATTTGCCTAACATTCAAATTCAAAAATGTGATTTAGTTGTATTGCATTTACGTTAATGTGTTTATCTCTTATTTAAAGATCACCCAGCTGGATTAATTCAAATGGATTCTTTTTTTGTGTCTCTTGTACCCCCTGCATTGTCAAACCTTCACAGTCAAATGCCTTAAATACAACATAGCTTTGTTTCTCACTGATGAACATGAAAACATATTCTCTCATCTGACACACACACACACACACACACACACACACACACGTACCCAACGTGAGGGAGCAGATATTTGGTATACAACAGTGACATCTTCAGTCGGAGTGATGGAAGGCTGCAGGCAGAGCAGAGGACAGGGACGAGGAAGAGGAGGAACAATAGAGAAGCATCTTAAAGCTGCTCTGTGTTCTGTCGATGGAGGGAACGCTGGTAATTACTGCCATTTATAGGAAGAGAAAAGGGCTCTGTGAATATGCTCAAAGTGCATTCATTAACATTTACTCAGCGTTACTCCACCTCCACTCAATAACAGAGTGAATCCTCCATTTTCTGTACAGTAAGAGCTGTTCAGGTCTCCTGATTGGTGCTGTTATGTACAGTCTGTGAGAATGTGTGGCATTAAACACCTAACCGGGTCACATGCAGAGAAATGTACTGCAGCTTCCTCAGATGGGTGTTAAACAGACTTTTTTGTGTACTGACTGAAGTGTGTTCAGTGTTCAGGTTTCTCTTTTTCTTATCTTATATTCACTGATTTAAATCCTACTTTTGCTAGTTGTACACTGTATTTTATTTCAACAACCTTTTTTTCCTTTTTTTTGCAAATCTTTTTTGATTCAAGTTCTGTGTGAATAAATTCACAGGTATGCACAGTAGTTCAGTGCCACGCATACACGTTGAGTCTTACTGTAAACTCAGATCCTTTCTCGTACCACACACCATCCCACACACACACAGCCAGTGTAGGATTTCTGTGTTATGGTTTCCATTTGACTGAATTATGACTCAAAGAAGTGAATTGATGGTCGTGGCAGACTGTTTCACTCTGGTGACCGGGGGGGTCTACTACCCACCCCAATCTCCAAAATCTCCAGGTTTATCCACATAGACATTTAAAACACGCACTAATAATCTATACATGTGCACACTTAAACATGCTTATCAATGCTAAATACAGGGGGTTCAAATAGAGTGCTGCCAGCTATGACCTCTGGCAGAGAGCCTTGATGCTGGGCTTGTGCTAATGTTTGAAGTTGTTTGGGGCATTTTAATTTGGACTGGTTTCATCTCAAAGGAAATTCATACTAACATAGTAGAACATAATAATCAATATCACTGTATGTACAAAACATCATGGACTGTTCACACTCAACCAAGTTCTTTTTTAAACATTAAAGTTAATTTTATTATTATTGAACAAAAAGAGGAAAATGTCAAATCAAGTGTCAGTTATTGCAGAAACAGAGTTAAAAGTGAATGTTTTAGCATTGTGAATTTAGTGCATCGTTTAAAGACCTGACAACACTTTTTTGCTTTGCATATTTTGGCTGTTTAATATGTACAAACTGCAATTATCTTTTGTGTAAATTAATATTCCATTTAAAGACTTTTGGACATTTGGGGTAAAAAAAGAAGAAAAAAAAAGAAAGACAAATGTGGGAATTAATTTGAAATGTATCATATGTGAGTGAGTAAATGTGTTTTCTGAGGAAACACTGAGCCGGGGAAGAAATTAATAACTTACACACCTCCAAATTTAAAGCCCTCGCGTTGCTGATCAGCCTCAACAATATGACTTTAAAAAAAGACACAATACGCCACTCGCATAACACTTGAAACTGGCATCTGAGATGTCATTTACATATATTAGCATATAAAGTAATTGGCACAGATGCCAAGGAAGCAGCCGCAAACAGATTAATTGTCATCGAGCAGTCGTGGTGACATAGTTAAAAATGAGCTCCTTTTAAGGCACCAATTATCAGAGAATTTCCAAAGTAACCTTTTTTCGTCAGCGATCCTCTTCCCAACTGTTGTCACCTTTAATACACACACACACACACACAGACACAGTGGAAGACAGACATGTAATATGCATAGTATCAGCATCCTAAATGTATAAATATTGTAAATAGCTGTCTGTCGTCTTTTAACTTGTGCCTTTGAAATCAGGCCACGCCGCGTCCCGCTCTGAAAACGAGCACGTGCCTTTGTTTAGCCTGAAACAAGAACAAACGGCAAATTCTCACACACACTCATTGTGAGAATCCATAATGAATTTTCACAGATAGAAATAAGAATGCCTCTGCTGGGGCTTCCATATGCTGTTTCCTTCTCTTTTTTCTGTTTTTATGAACACATTTTAATGCTCTGTGAGCCTTGGTTTAGGTACAGGTATTGTTATGCTTTGTGTGTGTGTGTGTGTGTGTGTGTGTGTGTGTAAATGTTAAAATTGATTTGCCTCTGAACCTGCCCCTGTTCACATTCGACAAAGACCGTCTTCTCCCCTCTCTATCGCTTTATCTCGCCCCTGGTTTCAAAATAAGACTCCGTTCAACATGTACGATATAGAAAGCACACCTCCTCATGTCTCAGCTTGTCTGACCCTGTAGACCCTTCAGTGTGTGTCTCAGTGTCCTGGTCCGTCCTGAGCCAGGCTAACAGATTGGACCCGCTGCTTCTGTCCTCCCTACAATTGGACAGTGGCTCCATTTGTAAGATTGTCTTCGGGAATGCAGAGCTAACAAATGAGCCAGTTTAAGCCGCCTGCACCTCGGAGAGCTTTAAACACTCGTTCCCGGCAGCCACCATGCAGCCATCTTAACTAATGTTGAGGCAGCAGAGGGAGAGAGAGGGAGAGAGGGGCTGAGGCAATCCTACGTGGAAACATCAGGCGAGGAAATGTCTGGTTGTTGAAATAAGAGTTCAGGATTGACCACAGCTGCAGAAAATGTGGCCTGGCGTACCTGACGTGCCACTATATTTTTGTAAATTTGTTTTTTAACTAGCTGATTTTTCAGGGTCACATTAAGGGTCACAATCTATTATTAAAATACCCCCCCAAAAAAGTATGACATTTAGTGCATAATAGTCAGAACTTAGCTCTCTTTCACCTAAAGCTGTGGCTCACTACTCGTATTCAAACGTGAAAAAGAGAACATTAGTTGTTTTCTGCTGCCATCTAGTTGCCTATCTTGATCCGTCCTCTGCTGTTCCTTTCCTTCTTTTTTTCCTTTTACCCGTGCATCCTTTCCTTCCTATGGATTGTAGCTAACCACCATGTGTTATGCTTTGGAATTGTACTTGCTTTGTAAGTGTATTTACTCAAGTACTGTATACTTTACTTTAGTATTTCTATTTTGTGCTACTTTAAACTTCCACTTCACTCTGCATGCACTGTTAAACATATGATCATCTTCTGAACTATGATGGGTTGTTGTATATCTTTCTACCTAACTACATGAGAATATTTTGATACTCTCATATTTTTCACCAAGTACAGGGTTTATTGTTACTTTTACTGAAGTAAAAGGTGTACGGTACTATCTAGTATATATTTATAATGTATATGTTGATTTTATACGATATGTTATGGTGTCTTTTTGACATCTGTCCAGGGACAAAGGATGGGAATTAACCTTTTAGACTAACTCTGGCTCATAAATAAACTAGTAAAAGAACATTTTAAAAACAGAAAGAGAGAGAAACTGCAGCCTTACTAGCACAATTCAAGACACAAGACTGGAAACCTGCTGCCACTTCAAAAGACCTTTGCCTTTAATGCAAGGACTAACATGAGTCAACAACTAAATCAAACTCATTCATGGTTTTAGATACCATTAAAGGATAAGTCTGGTCATAGTCTGTATTTCCCTACACCATCCTGCTGCCCCAAATACTCACACCAAAGCAGAGCTCCAAATGTGGATTCATTCGCTGCTGAAAATAGTCCCTATGCATTAAGGCACCATTTTTGTTTGATAAAAACTTCAGTGAGCAGCTGTTTGAGGAAACTACTGAGACTGAAACTTTTTAAACAAACTATATGTTTGTGAGGTGTTTTTAAATATTTACACCTTCAATTAGAACCAACGGGCTTGGAGCTAAGAGCCGCAGACAGGAAGTCAGAACATACTGAGAGACAGACTAACACATTGTTGGTTTTGGTCTTTTGACAGTAAAAGAAATGTGCAATACCACCAGAGTGATCCTTTAAGGCCATGTTTCCCAGCTCTTTCTGTTAAGAACCCCTAAACATGAAGCAATAAATCATTGGGACTCCTCGTCACTGGGTACAGGTCTGTGGTTTTTAGTTGCATTTCATTTTTCATCTCCTCGCGACCCCTTGCTGGGTCACGACCCTCAGGTTTGTAACTGCTGCTTTATAAAGAAGACACACAGACAAGGTCACACACAGTTTTAGGCTACATTATTTGTACATTGAGAGCCATCAAAGATGTCTTTCAGCCCTTGAAATATAATAATAGAAAACACAAACACACACACACCAACAGTCAAATGGAGCCCTTGACACTCACATTAGAATTTTGACAAGGCAGAAAATGGAGGAGAATGTGATGAAAGAAGTAATTGTGTGGTGGCAAAAAAGGAGTTCCCCCTGGCACAGAGTCGGGAAACAAGAGTTTGTTTGGATGTCTAGCACTGACAGGAGGTGTGGAAGTGTGTGTGTGTGTGTGTGTGAGTGTGTGAGTGTAATGTTGCTTTCTGTACTGTTGCAGAAGCAACCATTGAAATTGTTTCCACATAAAGAGCATTTTTGTACATTTGAGTACTTTTACATTTCTACACTTATGCAGGTGTACATGTAAAAATGTGTGTGTGTGTGTGAGTGTGTGTGTGTGCGTGTGTGTGTGTGTGTGTGATCCCATTTGTGTTTATATTCCTTAATGACTTTCTAATTCAGGGCCAGCAGGAACCTGCCTTTATCTCTATTAGTTTTGTAGCCGGGCAAACAAAGAGAGTCTGTGGCCGTGGCACCGAGCCAGAGGAAGACTCAGCCGTAAAAGCACTTGTCCATCTGCGTCTCCTCCTCCTCCTCCTCCCACACTCTTATTCCTCCTCTCTGGGTGTGAAACGCTCTCCGCCTCTCTGTCGGTAAAGGGAAAAAAAACATCTTGATTTCAGGCTCAGCGGTCCGCTTACTCAATCTAGAAGTATTGATTGTTCCACTTTCCGATCAAGTGCAAAAGAACCACGTAGTGTAGACTGGGGGGAAGGAGTGGGTGTGTTTGTGAAATCAGTAAATTAGTTTTGCTTTGCTGAAAGTCTGGCACCTCTATTCCATGTAGTAAAAAAAAAGATATTAAGGCATGACATTCCCATGAGATATAGTCAGTTTACACATCAACATGGACAAGAAGGAATCAGAGACTAAAATATCATTAATAGCAGGTCAAAAATCTTCAGAAAACATTAACATAAACAGTGACTAGACCGCAGCACTGATGCGTCTTGATGCATGAACGGATGTGTTTTTTGTAATTGCAAAAAGCATAAATAGGCCAGTGACACTGAAAGGCCAAGTGAGTTCAGTAACAAGACTCTGTGTCCGATGGAGGTTATAATCATAGAATTTAAATAATAAACAGAAAATTTAAAAGAAAAATATAGAAAACTCCACTTGAGATATTGGGCCCCTATTAACCCATTAAAAATGTATATATCCTTTTTAACTCCGGCCCCTAACTCAGTCCCAGTGATGACACTTTTATAAAATGTATTAAATGAATGTGACGCTTCATACATGTTTGATTTTTGTGAACGGTAGTTTACAAACATGAAAAAATGTTATTAAAAAAAAATATTATTATTCTTATGCATGTTATTACATGCTGAGATTTGCGGTGTATGACCTTAACAACAGCAGAAAATAGGGTCCAATATGTGGATAATATCACATGATCTACACCAGCAGATATCACAGCCAAATCTACATTTTTACTGATGAGGATTAGACACATTTGACAAAATACATTTGTGAAATATAATAATTTAAAGAATAAGCAAAACCCACAAATCTCAACTAAACTAATATATGATGGCTGGTGTGTGTATGTTAATATTTAAAGGATAAGGTTTGTGATATTCTTTATTTTATATCACAGTCAACAAAAATAAATGTGTTCGCCAAGATTCCTACATAAAAAATGAGGGGGCACGAGATAATTGGGATAGAATACAATATAATAACAGAAACACTCACAACTCATGTCCACATAAAGGCCATAACCTGTGTGAGGAGTCGTAAGTAAATATTGCTTGATTTTAAAGGGTCAGAATCAAAAAAAGTTTGTGAACCACTACATTAGTCTGTCTCTCATTACTTTTTGACTTCCTGTCTGTGGCTCTCAGCTCCAAGCCCATTGGTTTTTATTAAAGATGTGAATCTTTATAAACAGATATTTTCATGTTTAAAAAGGCAAAGTGATTCCCTCCAACAGCTGCTCACTGTTCTTTTTATAGGACAAACAGCAGGAGGTAGGGCATTTGTTGGGGACTATTTTCAGCAGCGGATGAATCCACATTTGGTGCTCTGGTGAGTATTTGGGGCAGCAGTATGGTGTGTGTTGTGAGTCTAAATAAGCTACAGTGTGTGTGTGTTCATGGTGATGAAAGAACAACAGTGTGGCTCACTGATGTGTTTTTAATAGTTTGTTATGGCTCAGAGGGAGAACAGATATCAGGCTGTGATACACACACAGTACGTTATCTACAATAAAATATAAAGTATCACCAGACTTCCTTTGACTTAGTGCTACATCAAAATTACACTTAGCATAGGGAATGAAATAGAACCCACAGTATGTGATCATTGTACAAACAAAATGACCTCTGGCATCTCGTGCTTCGCTCAGGTCAGCTATGTGTTCTTTAGCTAAAGCCCCCTGGGGCTCCTTCAGCCGGGGGGAGGGCAGCTTGTTCCTTTGTGTTCACCTTGTCAGCCTCATTACATGGCATATGATCCTCACCGCCTCCACCTCCAGCATTCACTCACTATATGTTGCCTGTGGTTGTTTTGTGCCGTAGCACTGCCAAAATAATCCCATGTGAGTGTGGGGACATTTAATACTGAAGACAGATAATAGATGCTCTCACCACTACATGTGGACATGAGCAGGGGACGCTACCCCACCATCCTCCCTCACTCTTTCTCCTTCTTCCTCCGCATGTTTTCCTTTTCAACAACGAGTGAGGAATGGGGTGTGGGGGGGTTGTTATGAACTATATACTCCCCACCATTGCCCCCGCCACCACCCTTCCGTGGAAGTATTCAGGGGAGATGGCAGATCTCCTCTAATCTGTAGCCACTACTGCATTAGGAGGCCAGTTTAATTCAATTATGTGTGTGTGTGTGTGTGTGTGTGTACTTAATAGTAATTGTGTTGTAGAGGCAAAATCTGTTCACACACATTATGGGGACTCACAGCTGGTCTCCCCAGGTTAACCATTCAGTTGTAGGTTAGGGTAAGATCAGGTTGAGGCTTCTATGGTTTGGGTTAGAGCATTAGAGGCCTTCTCAGGCGGAACTCACTTCCTGCTGGCTCCACGCTCACATGAACAGCATGAAATGATTTGACTGATATGTTTTCACTTTTATTGGACCTAACTGTGAAACTACAAAGACTCACTTCAGAGTATTTGTGACGCTCAGCATTTTACAGATACTCTTTTTGTAATGATTGTCTTTAGGATATTATATAATATAATATTTTTGGGCCCCAGCAGGTCACATGACTTTAAAGTACCTGCACAGAGCTATCCCAGGAGGTGGCAGACTGTGTGTGTTTGAGGTTTTGTGGTCACCCACTAATCAGCTGAATCCTGGGTTTGTCTTGTGTTCTGTGTGTGTGTGTGTGTGTGTGTGTGTGTTCCTAAGTCTCTTTTGACCCCCTTGGCTCTTGTGTATGGTGTCATTGGCATCCCTCTTTTTCTCTCTCCAGAAGGCAGTGCCTTTGAA
>JAVQJL010063636.1:0-21216 GCA_036024295.1 Nannoperca obscura | reverse complement strand
CCCCCCCCCCCCCCCCCCCCCCCCCCCCCCCCCCCCCCCCCCCCCCCCCCCCCCCCCCCCCCCCCCCCCCCCCCCCCGCAGCATTGTATTTCAGTCAGTTTTCACAAGACAAATGGCATTTATTCAAAATGCACCAAAAAGCCTGGCCAGATTCCTATGACAAAAGGCCTAAGTGGCATTTTTATTATCATATTTGGCATTTTGATCCTTGTAAATGTCATCTGTAAATCGCATTGTGGCTTCATTATTTTGGCTCGGCTGGAAGAGGCAGCTCTGCTTTGGTCCTACTTTTGGATTTGTTGTAAACGCAACTTGGCAGCTCTGGTGCTGGATGATTTGCAATGCAGATCCTGTGTCCTTTTCTTTCCCTCTCTCTCTCTCTCCCTCTCTCTCTCTCTCTCTCTCTCTCTCTCTCTCTCTCTCTCTCTCTCTCTCTCTCTCTCACACACACACACACACACACACACACAGGCGATCGGTGCCTGCTGCTGAGTCACATGGCGGTGTCCACCATGCACACTGTTTCCCTGAAGCTTCCTATTATTTACTGAGCACTTCCTTTGGTTTATGTTGCAGTGATGATCCGTCACAGCTTCAAACGACACTGGAAGAAAGGAACGAGGAATGGCGGATGTGTGAAAAACAAGGGGACACTGTCAGATTAAATGAGGCTGTGGTTGCTGCTCAGTCCCCCTGGTCTGTGCCTCTGAACTGACAATCAGCTCAGCTTTTAAACATTTCTCTGAAACATCATGATTGTTATTTTTTGGTAGTTTTTAATATCCTCCTCAATGGACTCCAGCTAGTTTGGCCTGGCAGAGTAGAGACCATTCACCTGCCATGTCATGGCTTTAAATGCAGCTCATGCCTGTCCTCTATCAACCATGGTTGTCACCATGCTAACATGCTCACAACAACGTTAACATGCTGATATTAGTATATAAGATGTACATCATATGATCTTAGTGTGTTAGCATGCTAACATTTGCTGGGTCATAAACCAATGTATTAAGACAAAATAAAAAAGTTTGACCTGATGATGGTGCTAGATGAAAAGCCAGGAGAGGATTCATCATCTCAGAAACAAGAATGTCTGGACCAAATGTAGGTGTAGTGAAAACACTGACCTGCTGTTGGATAGCAACCAAAGTCAGTAGGATTCCTCCTCCGGGGAACATACGTTTTTCTATTAAATGTCTTGACATTTCACACCGAACCAAAAATGTTATCTTGGTGATGGCGCTATAGATGAAAAGTCAATATGTCACCAAAACAACTGACATTGCAATCCCTAGAACCTTGCTGCTAGCAAGGCTGATAAAGCAAAGTCATATTAATGCTGATCCACCATAGAAATCGTTGCTTATTTCATCATTATGGCAGAATATTCCCCCTCGGGTCATCTGGTTCCCTCATGTTCTGAATGCTTGGCACAGCGCCTAATGAATCTGCCTGCTTACATCACCATTGTGGAAATGGTTATTGTTTAACTGGGGCCGAGAAGACGGAGAAGGTCCAACATAATTACCATTACCCTGAGGTGACCCTATACCAGCTGAATGAAGAATATGAATGACCTCATTGTTTTTCTACACTGTACACACAGTGTTCAGTCACAGCACGCAAACATTTACTGTATGCTTCGGCCAGCAGTGAATTTCTCATGAAACACGTCCAACTGTTAGTGAGCCAAGTCAATCTATATTGCGTATAAAGACCATTAAGCCGCCATGTCGTCTCATTACAAAATTCTTTACAGAAAACCAAAATACTTTCAGAGGTCTATCACCATACTTTTCTGTTCAAAGACTGAATACCACACTGCCTCCTTTCATTTAAAATAGTGACTTCAAAGTCCATTTTCATAATATGTTAACAATATTTGGTCCACCCCCTACCTGCACTGTATGTTATCTCTGTCTCTTTCCTCAGTCATTTGATTACAGATGGCAATGAATGCCCAAGGCTAAGTGTTGCTGTTCCTGGGATATTGATTAGATATCAACTCAGATCAATGGTGTGAGTTAAAACCAGTCTCCAAACACCAACAAACACACAGCGGCTCAATATAAAGTCATCTGGAACCTGACGACTGTAGAACAAGGCAGCTATGGTAGGAGGTTGGAGGATGAATCTGTAATGTGTACTTGTTCTGACTGCATCAACCAGTCGGCAGTTCTGATTCATTCTTTTCAAATTCATTCTTTACAGTAAAACAAGAGGTTCATAAGTGGTCTTCTTTGGGACAGGAATGGAAAAAATGGAGAACTGGCCTCAGTTTCAAGCAGCAGTTGCACCAACAATCATTGGCGTGAGATTGAGGCTCCGAATCGTCTCACCATTGTCATATTTAAGGTTATAAAGGATGTAAAATGCTCCACTTTATATTATTTAGCTTAATAGACGAACTGATTTGATGATTTTGTTAGTTTAAATATCGATTAGCCTGATGGAGGTGAATTGTGTTGTCATGCACCAGAAAGAGACTTTAGTTTTACACTGTAATCTACTCCTTTTAGAACTACTGTTGCCTTTGTAGTGGACAGCGTACTGCTTACTCCCCTTGACACTTCCATGAAACTTGTTGTGAACGTTCCTGGTCCCTAGCTGATGGGTGCTGCAGACGTTTTGGATGGTCCCAATGTTTCTCCTTGATCAGTTTTCATGACAAACCACTTCACTAAACTAAAATGTTTAGCCCCACTAAGTATTGCAAAACTGTTAGTATGTAGCTCCAGTATAGTAAGTCACGTTGCTCATTGTTTAGCTAGCTGCATTTCACTGAAGGACAGCTAAGGAATATGCAGTTCTATATGCATACCCATCTATCATCAGCCAACATCTAGTCCCAAACCTTTGGAAGTGACACACACCACCACAGAGTAACTAATGACAGTGACATTTAGCGGTCAGCAGAAGAGTGTGAATTAAAGTTTGTATTATTGGGGGAAAGTTACTCATGTCTCTGTTCCACACTGGCTCCCATTATCCCTTACCTTTCAGAAGTGACCTTCAAAGTGTGGCTGTGCTCACAGGATTTGAGCTGTATCTATACCCACTGTCTGCAGAGCCACACACACACACGCTCTCAGTCACTGTCAGCTCAAATGCTAGCTCTGTCTGCTAGAAGTAATTGTAGGTGAGCAGTAATGATGGTTTGATAAAATATAGTTCTATATGTTTCAGTGTACAGGTTTAAGACGCCAACATATACAAAGAACAAATAGGTGCAACTTAAACAGCATTTAAAGCTTTTTGTACTGTATGTCTGTTATCCTCTGCTCTTTTTCCATTTTTAAAGCTGCATTAATGGATTCTTTTGGCCACCTGCAGGCAGATATGCTCCACAACAAGCTAAAAACTAAAGATGTGACCTATTAGCACCTTACAAGGACAGTATGACTAAGTGCTAGCAAACAATTGCCTACTTATACATTTAGGTGACATGAATTGGTATTAGTTTTCATTGCTGCAGAGTTGGTGATCATACCCTGTGGGTCGATCATTATGAGCTGGACACTTACCCTGAAATTACTTTTGCAAAACTGAAGTTTATTTGGATAGCTTGAGGAGGCTCCCACTGCTTGCCCGGATATATGATGTTTTACCAGAGTAGGCGTGCAAAGTTAGCATTGGGGTGGGCGTTGTGGCCAAAATCTTCAATCACTGAATATGTCACTTTATTTCACCATAACAATATATATGATAGTCATTGTTCTGTATATTTAATTAAGAAATCTGTGTTTTCTTGTTACTCTCTTCTTCTGCGGCGGTTGGCAAACCAGCTTAAAGGTGCATTACCGCCAACAACTGTCTCTCTCACGTCACGTGAGAACATGGTAAGCAGTCCTGCTGTCCAAATCACGTTACCCTGTGAGGCAGCATGGATTCACGAGATCCATCTATCTTGCTACATAGCCTGTCCCGAATATACAGCAGAGACCAGACACTAAGGAATAGGGTCTGAAAATACTACAGTTTTACTTTAATACAGAAAATATTGATTTAAGGTTTCTGGCTTTCATTTTCTAGAAGTAATCCACTGAGGTCCCCTGATGTTAAAAAATAAGTAGAAAGAACACTTAACATGAAGGTTTTCCACAGACAGGTTGACTATCACTGAGCCGTGTTGAGTTTGGTGTGCACTGTGGAGAGTAGGACACGCCCAGTGACAGATTACCAGGAGGAGGTGTCATTCTCTTTGAGCTGCACATGCTTCTATTTATAACAGATAGCTGCAATAACTCAGAGAGGTGGGAGAGAGAGAGAGAGACAGAGAGAGGGACATAGGGAGTCATATGACCTACCGCTCATTCCAGAGATAGTGACGGACAGAGTGCTCACTCTGTGCTCCCACCTATTATTACACCAGAGCGTGCAGAGGATGTGTCGCAACACCATTAAAGGACTCTGAGAAGGTTTTTGGGATATCATCTAGATTTACTGTCAGTAAAGGACATAAGAATTTACCCCATTTGGGAAAACAGCTGATTGACAATGCCAGAGGAGAAAGGTAATAATGACCTTTAATAACCTTTAATAAGCTTTTTGTGGTGTGTTCACCTGCCAGGGAGAGGGTAGAGTTTTAATCATTTGCTGGTAATAACCAGGACTTACCTATTAGTATTTCATTCCTATCTTAAGTAGATGGTAATTACTCTTTTACCACAATAACAGATAATAAACTATTGTAATCCCACAACTCAGAACTATGGAATGGATGTGTGCATTTGTGTTTACTACATATATGTGTGTAAGGAGTACTTTACGTACAGCTAAACAGCCCCCCTATTATGTAACCACAATCAGAAGTGTATAGCACTTTCTGTTTGAATATGGTGTGCGAATGTAAATGACAACAACAAGCCTGTGGTAGCAGGCTGAATGCTTGTGCTGCAGGTTGATATGCTGCCTGCCTGCCTGCAACTTCCCTGGCAACAACAGTGTTGTCTTGGTCCCATGCCTGCATATCTAATACTAGGAGCTCAGCCATTTGGGCCACTTACAAAGAGGTGAAGGCCAGTTGCAAAGAAGAAATCACTTTGATGTTCCTATAGTGATTTACAGTGTGTCTTTAGTGTTGCATAATACTTTAGTAGTGCCCTTTTAGGGCTTAGCGTCATTTCATACTGCATTTATAAGGACTTAATGTTTACCTAATTGCTCCCATTATATTCAACTCATGCTTTGCAGTGAGAGTGAAGAATAAGCTTCAAGTTGAGCATATAGCACATTTTTTTTAATAAGATTGTGTATTTACAGTAACAGAAAGCTTAATTTATAAAGAAGTAAGGAGACTTAATTCAACATCACACAGTATCTTTCTCTGAACTTTAGTGGAGTAGAAATACTAAATAGCATAACATTGAAATTCAAGTGCCTCAGTAAATGCACCTTACACTACTGACCCCTACCCAGTTGAATGCAAAAAGTAGCCTTACTGTTGGTTCTCATAAAAACACCACACACGTCCTCTCCTCTCCAGTTAAGTCTGTGGCTGTGTGTCGTATAGAGCAGGGAGGTGTGTACGCTGCCATCACAATGTCACAAAACTTGTAAAGTTTGGTGGTGAGGACATTCAACCAACACACAAACAGGCCACATGCTTACACACACACACAGGCGCGCGCACACACATGCACACCGTACATTGACATACTGGTCAGAAATACTTGCTTCAAGTAAGAGCGATTGATTGCTTTTTAGTATGTTTTAATTAAAACTACTGACCAACAGCAAAATGCATAAAAATGTACATGCTGTTCTGCATGTACACATTCATGCATACGCAGGTATGTAGTGTAGACATTAAGTAAATAGGTAGATGCGTACAGTCATGCACACACACAAACACACACCACTTTAGGCTGCGTCTCAGTTTTAGCCAAGGGCAGTGTATCCTGGGTGTGTGATGTAATAGCTGGCTGGTTGTCAGCAGTCACAGCGACGCCTGTCACTATTCTGGACCTGCCAGTAAACAAACCATCTGTGCGTCTGTCAGATTACTAGCATTTGCCTTGCTGACATTTCATATTTTTACAAATTGATTTTATTGGTTCTTTCTTATTATTTATGATTTTTATTTCCCTCCATGGATTATATACATGAAATGGTAAGCGGTGCAGGTTGGAAATAAAAATGATCCTTAGTTGACTTTCAGCCCTGATAACTTGGTGCATCATGTTAATGTTGGAGTATAAAGACCAAACCAATAGTGCCTCTTTATGGTCTCCGACTTGCCTGCCCTGTCTGTGGCACTCAACCCCAAGCCCACCGGTTCCTACTGAAGACATAATCTTTTATAAATAGTCACAAATATATCGTTGGATTATTTAAAAAGGCTAAGTAATTTCCTAAAACAGCTGCTCAGTGTAGTTTTTATCAAACAAACAGGAGGAAATGGTGTATTTGTTGGGCACTATTTTCAGTGGCAGATGACACAATGACGTGACCACAATGACAATAACAATGAAAGTGGATGTGGCGTGTTAGGTAACAGTTACCTATTTCCACAGCCAGCAGACACAGAGCAACATCATTCATTTCAGTTGTGTTTGTATCACCTGATGACTGTAAATCCAGTATTTCTTCTCTGTTAGCTCTGGTTTTGGTCTCCACTAAGTCCTGAGACTAATATCTGGTTCTTTAGCTGCTTAATGCTCCACTGTGTTCACCAGCTAGTCTTTAACTGTGTCTGTCTGCTGTCTGATGCTGAGCAGGTAGTGGAGAGTGGCTTTATCAAAGCTGTATTTCATTCATTTCATATTGCATTAACGTACTACTACTGGGCTCACTCTGTGCCCACTGAGTGACTGTATAATGTATCTTTGTGCACTTCAGGATAGAGTAATGTCCTGTGGATGTTGATAATGGCCTGTGTTTGAATCCAACTGCTGTTGTACTGACCCCTCTTCTCTAGGTGCTAAACCTGCTCGGCATATGCCAGTGTTTTTGCACCAGCTCTGCTCAAATAGCTGACACAATGCTTTGTACAGAGAGCCTCTATTCATGAGTCATGCTGTTTGTCTCTCCGTTGACATGAATGGCATGCAAGCACACACAGCTCCAATCCCTCACTGTCGTTTTACTACAACTCTTTCATTCCCTCCTACACCGTTCGTCCCCAATCAGCTTTTCTGCTCATGAACAGTTATTAGATTAGCTTATTAGACACACGTGCATTGTAACATGCTCAGTTGCTCAGTGATTTGTCTGTACTGCAGCCACATGATCACTGCTATTGTACAACACTTTCATCTAGACAGGCTAATGATGACAGCATCACATTAACTTTCTCTAGTCTTTTCTTATTTTCTTTAATATTAATCTCATTGTCTCTGTCTTCATCTCTGTCCCAAAATGACCTCAGTCTCCAGGCTCAGTCTAAGTTACTTCTTTTTCCTCTTGTCCTTGTTTCTGTGTCTGACATGATGTGTCAAATTCTTGATAGCGCATAACCACAGAATAAGAAAGTAATGTAAATCAACAACAATTTTTATAACTGATCAATCATTTATGTCATTTATGAAGCAAAAAAAAGCCAAACCTATGGCCAAACAAGAAATTGGATAAGTTTGCAAGGGTGGATAGCAGCTATGGTTTGGTCAAGGTTGGGGAAAGACGTTTGTTACAGTTGAATATTAAGATTAGAAGAAGAAGAAGAAGAACCCACTTTATTACAGCCATGCAACACCCAACACATGCAGCTGCGTTCCACGTCCTCTGCATTTATCCACCTGTCCTTCCTCCCGAGGACAGCCTGGAGCAGTGGTCGTCCTTTTTTTCGGCACCCGGGGACCAAGTCCAAGTCTAAGTGTCCCTTTCTTGGTCAAGGACAGGGACACTTGACAGAACATGCAAACTCCACACAGAATCGAACCCACGACCTTCTTGTGTGAGGCAAGTGCACAATGCACTGAGCCACCATGCCACTTAATGATGAAATACAATGCAGTCTCCTGTATTAAGGTAAGATGTGACCTCTGCTCCATTACCTTCTGCCTCACTACATAAAGACTGCACTACTTTCTGTGTTGGCACTAAGTTGAATGAATTCTGAAAGGAGAGGTATGTATGTAAGTATGGGAAGTTGGTTCAGGAATTTGCTAACATTCAGCTACAGTATTAGCCTGGCTCACAGTCGGTGTTCCAGTTCATCTCAAAGGTGTTGGATGGGGTTGAGGTCGGGAATCGTCCGGTCACGTTCTTCCAAACAAAACTGGGAAAACCATTTCTTTATGGACCTGCTTAGTGCAGATAGGCATTGTCATGTTGAAGGGGCCTATGTGAACAGTATCTCCATAGTTTAGGTTATATGGCGGTTTGACATAGCAGAGAGGCTAATCCTCCTGAGTCATTAGCTGGCTGAAATCAAGAGAGTTATATTATGGCAGTTATGCTGACTGGACCTCATAGTGGTTTGACTTGAGGCAACTACATGGAAATGTTGCAGTAGAGCCAGCTGCAGTAACACGTGGGATTATATCTGTTTGTCAGTGGAAGAAATATTCACTGAGTCATCTGTCACAGGAATAAATGTTTTCACACAAAGACCATATTCATTAGAAAGCACAGTAGTTGCCATGCTTTACTTCACTTTGGGCATCTTTTGAAAATCATGACTGATTTGATAATGTCCTGCTTACTATTTTGGTTACTGTTGTTATAAATAGTATTACATGTAGCAGTAGCACCAGCAATATTAGAGTTTCCAGTGTCAAAAAGTGCTTAATACTGTCACTCAGGACATGAGTTAACTTGGTTTATTTCCTACACCTCTCTGTTTATATGACGTGCCCTTGTCTTTATAAGGGCTGAGCCAACAATGGTGCACTGGTGTCATTTATCAGAGAGGTTGGAGGTCGGCTTTCTGTGGTGTTTGACCTCTCGGTCAGAGATCAAATACTGTTCCGGTCAGGTTGCAGGCGTGACTGCACAGGTGGATGTCAGGGCTTTGAGGAGAGCAGGAAAAATCATAACTCGTAATGTCTGGTCTATGTGTATCTCTTGCCATATAAGTTAGGTATCTTAGCTAACAGTGATTTCTCTGCTCCTTTTCCCTGCTCCCTGTGGCTTTTATTCAGCAAACTTGGCCTATAGGCTCTGTTCATGTTCATGTCCTTGGCATCTAGAGAGGGTGAGATAATTGAGTGGGTTTTCTGTTGAGATGACAGACAGGAAACTCTTAAGCAGTGGAGTAATGGTTAAATAAAGGTAAGGCCAGGTGTCGGCAGTCTCTTAAAAAATCTTCACACTATCTTCTTTAGGTGCAAGACCTTCAGGAGGAAGTGAACACAGCCAATGAAAGAGTTTTGAGTATTACATTTAGTTTAATGGGTCTTTAAAATGTTGCAAATTCTTGGTGTGTTGTGTTCTTGGACTAAAATATGCCATACATGCACTTCAATCTGGAGATTAACATTAACATTACCAACCAGTGTAACTAGAACGGGCAGGAGGAAGCAGTATTTCATTAGTTGCCTTTAGTTTGTCTAGTTTTGCAAGACTGAGACTGGAGTTTATAATCCATGAAATGGCTTGAAGGCATTACATCTACATTTATTTGGAGTATGTTCATCTGTTAACTCATAATAAAGTCCCCAAGGTCAACAGCTCGGCCACCACAAAGTACTCCTGCTGTGGTAATATGAGCATTTTGATCTCTTGCCCACCCCTGCCGCCTCTGCAGATGGTTCACACCAGGAATGTTGCAGGGCACCATGGGATCCCCATGAGTTGAGGGAACACTCTATTTTTAGGAGGTCTCCAGCCTTCTTGAAAAGGCATTTGAGATATAACTGCTTGTGTGTTCCACTGTGGTTCCTTTTCACATGTATATGTACCTTAAAAACCTTTTCTTGTTCAAGAAATAACTAAGTTGTTGCAAGAGATACTGTAGAAACTGCTTTAGTGTGATGTGAACTTGGCGTTGGTTAGGTTTTCAATTCCAATTCCAGCAGCAGGAAAAAACATGTATTGTGAAAGACAATAAATGTGTACCATCTAATTTATTGTTGGTGACCTTGAATAGCAACGGATTGGTTACATGTATGGGATCTTCTTTATGATGCTATATATGGTGTAGCCACATGCCTATGTTTGGGCAGTTGTATGGTTTACATGAGCTGGTGGCAAGCTGCCAACATTCGTCAATGGTCAGTGTGTGTTCCCAGAGGCTTCCTCTGGTGTGACTGTACGCAGCACAGACATGTAGTGTTGCATTGCTCAGATAGCTGACTGCCTGGCTGCGACCTCTGGGACAATGGCCTCATTAGTGGCCATCAGCCAGGGAACAAACACCAGAGAGGCTGATTGATGATATGGACAACTGGGCCTGAGGAAGCAGGGCACTGGCAGGAATTGGGGGGGGGGGGGCTCTACATGCGGTTGCGCATGGCACAGTCGCTGTCCTTCATCATTGAAAGAAAACTCATTACTACCTTACGTCATCCACGTCCAACTGATTTCGTTCTACTCCCTACTTCCTCTACTCAATCTCTTCATAAATATTTTCTATTCCCCAAAACATTCTTCTCCTTTATGAGCCGAGAAAAGTTAGGGTATGGAGGTATTAACCTTTGACCTCCTTACTACTTGTTGCTTGCAGGGACTGAAATTAGTTGGTGCAAGAGATGCCTCTGTTATGAAGGAGTGCACTTTCATATCCACTCCAATTCATTTGTTCCTCCCTGCCTGCTGTTGGTGATTTGTGGCAATGAATGACCAGGGGAATGATGAATCTGTTGGGGACAAAGCAGGGAATATAGTACCATACTCTTCTTGCAGGGGCAAGGGGCAAAATATACTCAAAATGATAGATTAGCACCGTGATTACTTGGAATTTTGAAATGCCTTAAAAATGAAGATGCAAATCACCACCGCTTAAGAACCCTAATGATAAAGCTGTAATTTAACATGGATTGAGTGGACCACTTATTATTCATTTTGTCAGCTAACGGTATCAAAGTGCCCACCGCTCCCCCACTGGCAGGTTATTGGACCCTTCTCACAGACTACTGTCTTGGTTACTGGCAGCCTGAGTGTCTGGAACAACTTGCCGGATCCTACATCTGGCCCCAAAGATCATCTTGTATCTCCTCATCCCACCCTACTCTTCTATTTGCTGTTTGAAGAGGAAGTGAAGACACCGGATCCCCCCAACAGGTGCAAGGGTGCAGCAATGCACCCTGGGTCAGATCAGGAGGCAGAACCCCTCCCGACTCCCTTGTGACTACCAATCTCTGCTGCCTACACTCCTACCAACCCTATCTCACTTTTGGACTGTTGTCTTTTCCAGATGGTTGCAATCAACTCGGTCTGAGACCTTTTTATGAGGACTCAACTTTCCCCTCCTACATTTTTGTCTTTATTGGTTAGCATGCCCACATGTATGCTCAACATGGGTATCTTCAATAAAGCCCCACCTCCTGCCGGCAATAAAATCTAGGCAACATTGTCCAAAATCTCTGGTTAGAGACCAGATTGTAATCTAGACATGTGGACTGAATGAAGGCAGCTCTGTGGAGTTTAGCATCATCCAAAGCAAACTTCATCAAGAATTTTCTTTCTCTATATTTTGATTATAACTACAGAACATTTTTAAATGTTCTATTTCTATGAATAAAAATCTGATAATGGAATTACTTTTGAAAACTAGCCAAATAAAATGATGGACGGTTATCATCCTAAAGGGATCTAAGGAGGTTTCGGAGGCTGTCTTGAATACACAGACACACACACTACAAAGCACAGTGGCTGAGAGATCCTTGTAAAACCTCCTGATGAATGTGTTATTCCAGTAGATCTGGATAGACTGGCAGCTGTTTTTACTCTCTTGTCAAGTATTCCACAGCGCAGCATTAACACGTGTCTTCTGTCTTGTTTGTTCAACTCATATTTTAACAGAAATGCCAATTTGTGGTTTTATTTGTGGAGTTACATGCTGCAACTATTTCTTGGCAAATACCAGCCAGGAATGGTTTCTGTGCACAGCTTTCTGCAGTCTTGTCATTATCAAGAGGTTGTAAGTTTTCATACCATCATGCCTGTAAAGAAGACAAATAGCAAAGCTATGACTCCCTGACCATATCTGGCAACCCACCCTGTAGCCGAAGATGCTTCACTGGGCAGATGGATAAACTTGTTCTCCAAGAAATAGTTCCAGCACATAATTCCCCCCTAAAACCACAACTTGTTGTTTTTACAATTATATTATAGTACATGTTATACAAACTAGATACATAGTATGCATGCTTAAATGTTTGGCACATTTTTTAACTTTGGAAAGGAGTCAGGCTATCTGTTTTACCCTGCTTCCAGTCTTTATGGTGCTTGCTTACATTGATTAAATAAGTAAGAACCACCAACAGTCTCTCCAGTCTAAATGGCGTGGCCCTGTAACTTTATAGGGAGGAAAGTGTCAGGGTGGCTGTGTTTTTAAATTGTTCCACATTATGGAGCAGAGAAAAACTGAAAATTATTGTAGCTTAACTTAATCTAAGTCAAACTATTGCGCCAATTAAACACCCAATAAAACCCCAATGAATTGAGCAAACCTGAAAGAAGAATAATGTCCACCAGAAAAAGTTCTTGGTGAGTCTCCAGAGAGCAGCTTTGTTTGGCTCACAGTTATTATCCCTACACTTCCTTCTCTCTCTGATTCTTTCCCTAAATCAGTTTATTTGATCAACTCCCCTCTCCAAGCCCAATTACCGGTAACCATGGAGGCCTGATGAAACCGGTCGGACGACACGAATGTTTCCTGAGAACACAAAGGGCCTTTTATTCAGTCAGTATTGAAAGGCCGATCAGCATGTGAGCATATTCTGCCAGCGTTATGATGAAAGGGGAAACAGGCAAGGTGTGCTGATGATATTGTTCGCAAGGAGATTCCAGGCTTTTACGGTGTGTGTTGTCATTCTTGCGCTGTTGCAACACCTCAGGGATGTTGTTGTGCTCTCAATATGTTTTTTTTTGCTGGTGTTGACATCTGTTTTCTTGCCTTCCTTCCTGTGTGGAACAAAGGAGAATAAGTGCTTGGAAACTGATTGGGAACTTGTCAGCGTTATGATGTTCATCCAACATCAGTGTTTATGTAGACTTTCCAGGCTTTCTACTGTGTGTGTGTGTGTGTGTGTGTGTGTGTGTGTGTGTGTGTGTGTGAGAGAGCGATAGACATCTATTCTGGCAATGTGGGGACATTAACCTGTATACTCAGTCACATTATGGGGACTTGCCACCCTTCTGGGGACAATGAGCTGGTCCCCACAACATAAATCATTAAATTGTACAGTTAAGATTGGGTTTAAGGCAAACATTAGGGTTAGGTTAACATTAGGGGTAAGGCATGTGGTGGTTATGATTAAGAGTAACAGATGGAACAAGAAACATATTTTCTTTGTGTGCATGTGTGTGTGTGAAAAAGAGAAGAGAAAGAAGTAATGTTTTTTTATTTTCCTGTCTGATGTGACAACCTAAGTGGTGGCTTGGGTATTTTTGGATTAAAGCATTGTTTTATTGCAATAATAAAATAGGACAGAATTGATGCAGATATTTTGGGATTAAAGCTATGTAGAAGCAGTATTTGGTATTATATATTTGAATCCCAAAAATATCCTAAAGACTTCCAGATATCCAGTATTTTCCCCCACAGTTCTTGTCATAGTGGAATAGTCTTCCGATTTTGCTCACCTAATAGCTGATTTAGATCATAACAATTGTATCAATTCAACTTTCCCTTATTTTAGAATAGTCCTTAGTTTGGATTGGCTCCAAGTATGTGGGCGTCTATCACTTTTTTCTTGTATCCCTATGATTCTGTTATGTCTTCAATTTTGATGTTATGCGTAGCCCTTGGGAAGGGAGGGGCGGATGAAGATGGAGTCACCCCTCCCCTTCCACACACACACACACACACATCTTCATGAGGAAATGGGACAAAGACTTATATATATACAATCATATATCATATACAATAGCAAAAGTTGGCCATGCTGCCAGATGTGACACCAAATCCAACCAATCCCAATGCCAGTTTGACTGTTCTTATCATGTGTACCTTTAAATGTTGTGCCGTATATACTAGAATAAGATCTAAATGAAGCTTCTCCCTGTCTCCTTCAGTGTTTCAGCAGCAGTCTGTCCACAGCCCTCTGGAGCAGCAGAAGCAGAAGCAAAAACAGGGAGGAGGAGGACCCATCGCCTGTCAGAACTGTGGGAAGCCCTGCAAAGGAGAGGCGCTCCGGGTCCAGAACAAACACTTCCACATCAAGTGCTTCGCCTGTAAAAGTATGTAATGGTTAGCTATCGCCTCTCACCTTTACATTGTCACCCCACAACCTCAGAAAAGACTGTAAAGGATAGAACCCTCTAAGGAAAATCTGCACTTTGTAAGAATGCGTACAACCTTTGATGAATGTTGAACTGAAAAAAGTACCAATATTGACCTTTTTGTAGAGTAGACAAAATGAGCAAGGATACCTGCAAATAAGGAGCTTTGGGAGAAAAGGTTGATTCATTTGAACTTGATTTAAATAAAAACATTTACATTCATTTGGACATTTTACTGTAAAAGATAAGATAATAAAATGGAGCTTTTGAAATAATCAAGAGAGTAATTAAGAGCTATTTGTAAGAGTGAACCTATTATGGAATAAAAGACACTAATATGGCTTTTTGTGTTGCAAAGATACCACTGAGAAGCTTTCATGAGAAAAGATGCTGTCAAGCTGATGACTGATAGAGCTTTTATAAAATCTAGACTCAGTCCATATGTTCAAAAATGGAAGCAATGAAATGAAGACGTTAAAAGAAGAAAGTCACCAATAATGAAATGAATGAATCAAATGAAAAGAAACAAATACAGATCTGCTGAAACAGAAAGGTAAATGTATGCGAGGACAGAAGAAAGAATCCCTGTGACAAAGCTGCATAGTGTTATGGTGAAGACCCTCTATATTTATTTTCTATGGGACCTAAGTAAGTCGCATCCCAAGGCATTGTGGGATAGCAGGCGAGAATGTTTGTGATTTGTGATTGTACAGTCATGTGTAAGTACTTTGGAATTCTTAGTTCAGCAATAAGAGGAAATTAACTGAGAAGTCAATACTGATGGTCAGTCAGGCCTAATTAGTTACAGAGATAGGCGTGGGTTACATTGTGTGTCCATATCTTGTGTGAGACGGGGTTGGTGTGTGCGTGTGATTGCGCGTATGTGTGTATTTCTGGGTGGGTGGCTGCAAGTGCCAGATACTTGAAGTGTGTGTGTGTGTGTGTGTGTGTGTGTGCTTGTGGGTGGGTGTGGGTGTTAGATTTTTCTTTTTGCATGTGACTGTACTTTATAGGAGTGTGTATTTGTGCCCTCCCTGCACAAGCCTTATGTCAGGCCCCTGTTGTTGTCAATACACACTCATTGCTAGGCTACCAGTAGGGTCGCTACAATGTCAGCAGCTCCCTGGAGTTTATCTCCTTTAATCTTACACTGACCAGCAGACTCCCTGTCTATACAATCTACACCCCTCCTCCTCCTCCTCCTCCTCCTCCTCCTCCTCATCCTCCTCCTCCATCTTTCTCTATGGAACAGGGATGAAGCAGTAGAGTGTGTGCAGATCCATGATTCATTAGAGATAATGACATAAGTCAACTGCAACTAATGATAAGCCTATTTGTGCTAATAATATAATAATTCCATTTTATTACAACTTGGCCTTTGTTTTTTTTTGTTTTGGCCATTATTCCTAGCAGTAATAACAGCACTGTGTACTCTGTTAATATTTCACAACTTTTACTTCTGTTTTATTAATTTGCTAGTGCTAATTAAAGAGGCCTGATTAGTAGAAAATGACCTTAACCACAGTGTGTTATGGTTTAATCTTGTGTGTGATGTAGGAATGAGACTCAGATGCCTTAATTATTGAGTTTGTTGTTCCATGAGGAGCTTTTATGTGTAATCATCACAAATGAGCAAATTGTGATGATTACACGCCTCGGGACACACATACAAATTCATCAAATGTTAATACATGAAAGTCATTATATCGCAGTTACTGGAGGTCATGGATAAAGGGACAGGGAGCATGTTTTCTTCACCGGATAAAGTTATTAGCATAATTAGGAAGTGCATGGCAAGCTAATTTAATGTTAAGCATTCAGGAGGTATATTAATATCATGTAGACACAACAGTTAGAGTATTTATGTAAGGGCTGCTCACTCCACCCAGTTCACACAGAAAACCCTAGCTATTCCTCCTATCTATAAATCCAGAGCATGACGAACATTAATTGAATTTCCAACTAATTTGGGTTATTAAAAATGCTGATTATCCCGACATTGCGAGGGTTGGGTGGGGAGTCGGGGTGGGCCGTTTGCTATTAAAATCACCAGATGTGGACACACTGGAATCTGAAAGTCAGGGAGGGAAATAAAATAAACCATAGCAAGCTGAGTGTGGATCAGATTTCTTTATCTGCGGTTCAAACCTGAACATCAAAGAGATGAAAAGACATCTGAATCAGTGTCAGCAGTCAAGTCCAACACAGTATAGTGCTCACTTAGAAGTTTTTTCTGTTAGCACACTCTTTATGAATGTCAGTTGATAATAAAATCATTATTTGTAGACTATAAGCGCACACTTTGTGGAGGTCTAGATCACCTCTGACCAACTGCATTCTATCAAAGATATCAACTAACCTGGAAGAGAATCAAGCCCGTGACCCCTGGCTATATTGCTGTATTAGTGCCAATTACAACCACCCTGGGTGTTAGCCATCAGGCTAACAGTGCCAGGTCTGAAGTGAGTAACTGTGAGGATCACTCAGTTAGCTGTGTGTAATTAACACCGAGCAGAGAGGAGCACTGGATTAACCTGTGTTAATGTTAGCCTCTTTAGCATTGGCCTGATATCAAGGTAGCTATGGGCTGCTAAGAGTAAAGACACCCTCAGTGTGTTGAGCCATATGTACACATAAGTGCACTGTTTAAACATGGCTGGATTAACCTGCTAGAATGCCCCGGGGCTAAAATAACACGAGGGCCCCCATTGACTCGGATCACAAATATCTCTAAGTACAGTTCATGGACCATGTGAGTAAAGGTAAAAATGCAAGACTCAACTTAAAGACTCAATGAAATGGTACTTGACATATTTTGAAATCCTTCAGGTTTGGTTGGATTCCTCAAAAGTGGGCATGACATAATATGAGGATATAAAGCTGCTCTGACCCATACATCTGCCGCTGCCAATATGTGATATACTCTTTTAAAATTCCAACATTGCAGTTTAGACACTTGAAGCTTTGCAGCATTTGATCAGCACTAATTGCTGTTTTCATTATTACTGCCATTGACAGCAACATGTGTGGTTGAGGAAGTGTGTTTTATTTAGGTACCAGCTGTGCCTGTTGCTGTATATCCTGTTATGTCTGCTTCTCAGACACCTTTAAGCTGACACTGAGACACCATCAATAACAGAGACCTGCAGACAAAACGACCTGGCAAACAACTTTGATCCCTAATCTGTTTTTGCTTTCATGAAGGGCCATCGCATTATCCAAATAGCATTTGAATATTGTGGGGAATCCTCAAATGTGAAAATATGTGGTCACACCCGAAAGTTGGCATGGAAACATAAATAGTAGAGTATAAGAGCTGGAATGGTGTCAAACACACTCTCCTTTGTCACACACCACATTCAGAAGCAGTCAAGAACACACCCTGACAAACACAGGAGTGGTGTCTTTTATTGCGCTTCACTTGCCTCTCCATAATGCTGAAAACAGTTTTATTCAGGAAGTAAGTGTAGTCTGCCAAGCTAGAGTGCTTCTCATCCACATGCACGTCATTTGGGAAAAACAATAAATATATACAAGCTTTCTGCTTAAAGACACAGTTCACCTCTGCCTTGAGGTGGTAGATGTTACTTAGAATCTCAGGATGCTAAACTTTGACTCCTCCAAATTCCTGATTTTTAATATCATATAAAGCAAATGCTTGTGGTCAAGTGTAGGGAAAGATAAATGAGAAACACTGACTGTTAATTTTCACTAGTGTTTTATCTTGGATGTTCATTCTTGACCTTTGGGAACAGTAGATTAAAAAGAGAATCTCACCTCAAAGGGCCACATACATGTTTTTGAAGATTTCAACTACATTCAACACATGGAGCTGGCTTAGATCATGACATGATCTTTTTTCTTGGCCCCCTCAGAGAGAAAGACCAAGATGTTTCATGAAATCACTTCCAAGTGCTTTGGGGAACACTACATCACTGATGTGGTGAGGACTTTGGGCAAGAGAACTCTGGGAGCAACTAAAGCTGGCTGAGACCACCAGGCACAAACCACAGCATTGATTTGGAGGGGATTTCAAAGCCATTGAATAGTTCATTGGCAGTCAGTCAGCGCTGAACTGAGATAGCGGTTACTATCTCCACCCTATGTATGACCTAGCAAATATGTATTTGCTGATTGAAGACCACGAGATGTGGTTAAAAGCAGTGGATAATATAAGTGGATAATCAAACTTAGGTTCTCACCATCTTATAGTATTTGGTTTGTGGTAAAACATGGAGTATTCATATGAATAGTCAAGATAAAAAAACATGTCATTTTCAGAACTCATCAATATCTTGGGGGAAATGGTGAGTGTTTTGTGATATAATCAGGTTTTTCAGTGTGCTCAAATATTTGGTCCAAGATCCTTTTCTTTTGGTCCTACCCCAGGTCAACTGAGATGTGCCAGTACTACTTGGCCCTTGAACTGAAGCATTATTAAAATATTGTTGACAAACCAATGTCAGCTCAAGGTCCACTTCTTCTCTGGTTCACACCGTCTTCACAACCCTTCTGCCAGCAAATCCCTGGATTAAATTAAGTGATGTTTTTTTACATCCAATGCCATTGTGTTTAAAATTCTCACTTTCCACTGTGTCAGCACATGGCATCGACCATGGATTGATGGACTGATGGAACACAAACTTTGATCTCCCATCTGAAACTCACCCTCATCCACCACTTTGATCTCCACATCCTTACTTTCTCACCTCTCTGTATAAAGCTACTTACTGCATTGGTACTGAAGAGTGAGATGCAACGTCATCCAATATGTTTGTAGTAGTTATTTGGGATATTATGGTGTGTGGTGGTTTGTTAGACTGTCAAAGCCAAAGCCAAGCTCAGCTTTTATACCAACACGTACGAAAAGTCATAAGAGTGCTCATAATAAGAAAATGTTCGAACATTTACATTCCATGACACCTGAGCAAATTCTACCTGCTGATGAAGACTGTGTGGTATGGTCAAAAGCTGCAGAACAAGCCAGTAAATTGCCAGACTTGAGATTGTTTTGTCAACTACTATTTTCAAAGTCTAGACTGAACCGTCAAGATCCACAATATGTGGTTGCCTGCCTACAGAGAAATGTAGACAATTTACCTCAACAGATCATAATTGTAGAACTCTAAGAAACGTGGAGTCAGTAAACCTGAGGAGAAGGTTGATGTTTACTGTGTTAAAGCAGAAATTACAGCTATGAGTCCATCTGTTTCATACAGTCGTCCCTCTGTCCCACGTTTTGACAGATGTATGGATTGCATTGTTTTCCTATAACTACCCAGTCTGAGTGCGTTTCTTCCAGGAAGTCAGCTTGGTAAATGCACGCTGCTGGCCACATGTTGAAGCCCTGATGGTTGGATCAGTGGTGTTATAATAGCAGATGGTTGTGATATTCTCAGTTGGGTGTTGGCTATTGGATTGTGTCCTTCTTGGAAGCAGACTGACCTGGGAGGAGTGTGTGTGTGTGTGTGTGTTTGTGTGTTCGTCACTGGTCATGGGGTGTTGACCTCACGTTTGGTCACATGTGGGAAGCACGCACACACACTTAAAAAGAGTTGAAGGGCGCTCTTTAAATACATGCCATATTGTGCGTATGTACATGCAGATTTTTAACCTTTCGCCTCTGTCTTTGGTGTAAAGTTATCAATGCTGTGATGTTTCGCACTGTTCTTCCCAGAGATCACCTGTCAATCAAACACTGTAGCCTTTACTTTTATTGCTCTGCACAGTTTAGTAGCTTTTCTTGGCTGAGTGAGGTTTGGTCGTGTACACAGCTGCATTTCCTGAAAGAGATTCAACATTTGAAGGGAAATTTCGCTTTTATCCGACCTGGGTCATATTTGCATAGTTGTGGCCATAATCTTTATTGGTAATACTGCACTGTGCTAACAACAGGGAATATGGATTGCTAAAAAGAAGTCTGACGGGGCAAGAAACACGAGCCGGCTTTGTGATTTGTCTGTGAATGATTTTACACATTTAATCAAACCCTCAGAATAGAACATGAAGGCAAATGGCAACATTTTTTTAACAAAATAATTGAACTCAAGGTCAGTTTACTGAGCCTAGTCCCAGACCTCTGAGAGAAATGCTCTGTACTTATTGTTTGCGATTTCTTCTGGTTTGGAGAAACAATCAACCAATCACAGCTTTGTTAAGTGGTATTTAAAAAGGGGCAGGTCTTCCTACCTAGGTTAATAACAACCAGCTTTACGGGTTGTTGTAAGTCAGCTTACGGAGATGACAACTCTGTAAATTTCCATATTTCTTGTGTTGTTTGCTCGTCGTGGAGAGCCTGTCCGCTGAAAACATCCATCTTAGTTTACAGACCAACTTCTTGGGACAACTTTTACCTACCACACTTGACTTACACATGTGCTTTTACAGGTTTCCTGTGCAATGAATGTGACCACTGCACTTTTAAAAAGAAAGTAAAAAATGATAGGTGAAAGCTTACCATCCTTGTTAGAATTGGATGTATTTTTTTAAATCATTTATCTTATGAATGTTTGACCTGATGTTATGTTGTGTTGAACATTGTATAATGTCACTTGGTCACCCATACCAATATCTTTGCTATCTTTAGATCGAGGACCACAGTGGAAATAAATGTAGTAAAAGGTGTGATCTGAAATTCTCCTTCTTGTTTTGCCTTCTCAATCTGCAATGAAAATGTGTGTAATGAGATGTAGTGTAGCCCAGCCATTTAGACAATAGACAGACCTCCCCCGCCTATTGCCTCATTAGATGCCTGTTTCCAATTAAGATTATTGTAGAGGGAGTCCAGACCTGTCAGAAGTGTCAACCTTGAATTTTCTTTTCTTTAAGTACAGTCCCATAGCTGGTCAGATCAATTCCAGCAGGCTGAAGACTGTACAGTCAAGGTCA
>JAVQJL010063625.1:0-13627 GCA_036024295.1 Nannoperca obscura | reverse complement strand
ATGTCTTGACTCTATTTTCTATTCATTTCACAACGTATGGTGGTGAATAAGTGTGACTTTTCATGGAAAACACAAAATTGTTTGGGTGACCCCAAACTTTTGAACGGTAGTGTATCTTGTGACCTTTGGGAAGGGCCCAACCCCTATGTTGGGAACCACTGGACAAAAAAACTGCAGTGTATTTTACATAACAGTGTAATAATGTCATATATAATATATCTTCCTCACAGAGCAGAACATTAAAATGTGCAGAACTAACATACAGCTTCTGTATCATTAACCACTGACAAACTGCTGGTCACTTATAGCTTCACCAATGATTCACCAATCCTTCCTTCCTGAATCAGCAGTTTGTTTCTGTCGATGGAGAACCAACTTCCACATTAAGTATATCTTCAATATCTGTGAAGTTTACCCTGTCACTATTCCACTATTCTGCTTTGCATTTGACTCTCATGCTCCTCCCATAGTTTTTTGTTAACTCCTGACATTGGTATGAGCAAGCAAATAGGAGTGTGTGTCCTTTCTCTGACTGAACCAGATTTGATTTAGTTTTTTTTTGTTTTAGTTTTTTTAGTTGAGAAAGACTCCGTCGTCGTTTCCTGACTTGGACACAGTCCTTCACGATGGTTGTATCCTTAACCGACTCCTTGAGGCTGAAGTATATGTCTCTGGGGGTGCTGGTGTTGCAGACCACCTCGCTCGTGCTCACCATGCGCTACTCCCGCACCCTGAAGGAAGACGGCCCCCGCTACCTGGCCTCGTCCGCCGTGGTGTCGGCCGAGGTGCTCAAGATCTTTGCCTGCACTGTCCTCGTCTTCATGGAGAACAGTGAGTAGCTTCTTTCTCTTCTTGGTCTTTGCAGGTGCAGACCAGTCTTTTTAATACTCGCACGGCTGCTCCTTCCTGTCTGTTCCCTTCGTCACTTCACTCCATGGGTGGTCCCTTGGTTAAATTACTGACAATACACTCTTTGTCACTGTCAGATTTCAGTATGCAGGCGATGAACCAGCTGCTGAAGGAGGAGATTGTGAAAAAGCCCATGGAGACCATGAAGTTAGCCATTCCAGCGGGGATCTACACACTGCAGAACAATCTGCTGTATGTTGCCTTATCCAACCTGGATGCAGCCACCTATCAGGTAACACTAGTGTGTGTGTGTGTGTGTGTGTGTGTGTGTGTGTGTGTGTGTGTGTGTGTGTGTGTGTGTGTGTGTGTGTGTGTGTGTGTGTGTGTTTGTGTGTGTGTGTGTGTCTGTGTAGATTCTCTATGTGAGTGTTCACCTGTGCATGAATGTGAATATTTGTGTAGAATGCATACCCGTTTATGCTTTATACTATATTTGTGTGTTTTTGCATGTGCTTATATTATGTATGTTTCCAGAGCGAGCCACACGGAGCGAGATGTGAACATGAAGAGGCAGCTGGTGGAGGACTTGAAGACGAGACTGAAGTTCCTGCAGGAGATGGAGAAAAGTTACCGTGGACAGGTGGAGGAGCTAGAGAAGAAGGTACACACAACACAACACTACAACACTGTATAGCTGACACCATCATCATGTCATCTAATTAGTTTGATGCTCCTTGGAAAAATTTAAAAATGTCCAGGATATCCAGGATATTATGTGTCCTGGGTGACAGTAATTCGTTTTAGTTGCTGTTACATTAACTTATAGTATATATCTTTACTTCATTTATTTAAAGGAAACTTCAAATTAAACTTGAGTACCTCCATCACAACACAACTGCAGTGCCCCCACCCCATTGTTCAGCTTCATTTTTCATCTTCCTTTTTCCCCTATGCTCTACCTCTCTATAGTTGAAGACTTTATCAGAGGAGGCCACCAATAGGAAGGCCTTCGTTGAGTCTCTGAAGAGGAGACTGAATGTTGCAACAACAGAGAAAAGCCAGTACGAGGCCTCGTGTACAAAGCTAAAGGAGGACCTGGAAAAAAAGGTAGGAAACAGAAACACTGCCAGATGGAACATTTAAAATGTTCTAAAGATTTTTTTGTTTATAACAATTTGTTTTGTGCCTCACCACTTTGAACTGTGAGAGGCAAGTTCAGTTTAGTTACTGACCTGTATAATTAACTCCTCTGTCCCTGTGCACTGCCATGGCACACAGTGCTTAAGGGGGAACAATTGTCACCACATCTAATCACAGTTTAGCAGTATGTAAAGGTTTCAAGATCGGAGAAAAGTAACTTTCATTCATAAATCTTTTCACCTCAGCTGTAAATTTTCATCTGTCTTTTTACGTATAGTAATTACAGAATGTTTTACCCCCTTGCACCTTTTAATGTGAGTTGTTCAAGGATTGGGATTTTTATAGGCACCGGTATCTTAAGGATACATTTGCATCTTTAACATTTTTCTGGTGGTATTTGAAAAATAAATAACCCTGGTGAAAATTGGTGGGTGGCTTATGTGTTACTTTCAGCCCCTTTATTTTCAATGTCCCCGGATTAGACACTACCACTAGGAGCCGGAAAAGTCAGAAAACTTCTAATTCTACAATAACTACAATTGCCACAAACATATCACCTTTGCAGACCCTTTACTTTCTGAAACAAAATAAGATGGTTTGCCTTCAGCTCACCAATTCTGACTGTTTTTAGTTTTTTTGTTACAGGAACAGCGCATTCATGCCTTACAGGCTCGTGTGGGAGCCAGTGAGCAGACTTTGGCTGCACTGGAACAGACAGCCACTGAACAAATGGAGGGGTTGACCCAGCAGAGCTCCTATGCCTTGGACAGGCTTCAGAGACAGCTAGGTCAGGCCTACTCCCAGCTGGAGCAGCTTCATTCTTTCATCAAGGTACAGTATGAAAGGGTTCGAAGGACACAAGTCCAGAATTGATCTTGTTAAATCAAGACTAACTGGTCTTAAACCTGTATGGTGTGCCATGCCTGCAAATTCTTCACCTATGAATTATAATGACATTTTGTGGGTGTATCACCTGAAAGGTTAGGTGTAGGGGTCTGATACATTGTTAATTGGGAAAAAGTTGAAGGCGAGGGCTTTGGCATGCAGACCGCCGTAAATAAAAGCTGACTCATTGGACACAGAGTGTCATCTCTCTTGTGCTATAGCAGCGCCCACTTCTATGCACAGCACCTGCTCTAGGTGTCTGGTCTGGTCTGGATGGTCCATTTCTAGAGTTGCCCAGGTTGTCGTGGAAATACTCACGAGCCCCCAGTGAAATGCCAATATCTTGCCATTTTTCCCAGAGAATGAGGTAGTTGCCTATATGTCAGTGTGTGTCATAGAGAGTAAGTTCTCTGACGTCTTGGAGTCTCTGGTTGTGGTCCTGACTAACTCACATTAACTTTTTGTAGAAACATGGATTGGGAGGAACAACCTGCCTTATGTCAAGTTCATAATGAACAGCATGTTGGAGTCTAAAATAAAGTGTACCTGGAACCAGAACACAATAGGCCAAAGATCGATGAACAACTGAACAACTCAGATCTGCAGCTGTATGTCTTGGATGCTCAGGTGAAAAGTGTAGCAGAGCTGTCAACTGATCATCACCTGGTGATTAGTTGGGGTGGTGGAGGAAGCTGCTGGACAAAACTGGGAAACTAATTTAAGGTGAACTGGGAAAGTTGGGATACGGCCTACTTCAATCACACATCTAAGGAAAAGATATTTTTCAGCATCCTGGTTGAGGTTGGGGATATGAAACCTGTAGATCTATGTTCGAAGCCTGGATTGGAAAGACAGATGCTCACAATTGTGGCCATAAGATCATCTGTGCCTGTCAAGAACTCATTGATAGCAGATAGATATCAAGAGGCCAGAGGGACTGCAGCAACTCTGCATGCAGAAGCAAAAACCTGCATGTGGGAAGAACTGGGGCATGCCGTGGAGAAGACTTTTGAATCGCCTTGGAGAGGTTCTGGCAAACTATCAAACAACATAGGAAGGGGAGGCACCGCCTTGACTGGGCTGTTCTTTTTGGCAGAGGACACTGAGGTTGTCAGGAAGATCTGCAGTGGCATGTTGCCATGCTGAAAGTTCTGGATAGTGTTGGGCTGCCTTTGTCTCGTCAATATGACATGGAGATCTGTAGCAATCCAATCTAAATATTTTATACTCTTAGAAGGCTTTTCACCATGTCCCCTAGGATGTCTTATGGGATGTCTTTAGGAATATGAGGTGAGTGCAAGAATTGTGTAACAGCAGTGACAGCTGAGTCTTTATTACAAGGAGAGGACAGTGTCTGGTTTGATGACCTCAGGGTTGTATCACTGCTTTTTACAGATGATGTAGTTTTGACAGTGAGCTTCAGTACAGTTTTCAGGCATGCGTACAATGGTTAGGATGAGAGTCAGCACCTTTATGTTTGAGGTAATGGTTCAGTGGATTCCCCCTCATGCTTGGGAGCAAGTTGCTGCAGTGTTCATAGGTGAAAGTAAATGGATTTCTTTACAATTTGCCTCTTATTTGAGGTGCTAGCCTAACCATCAGGAGCAATCTGGGTTCAGTATGTAAGTCCAGAACACTTTGACATTGAATCAACCCACCAACCCTACAATTTGTGGACAATCCGCTCTACCTCCTGAACTGCAGCCATCCAAGATGGGAAGTGAAATCAACTGGTGTGCTGTCACCAATGATGCAAGCGTTGTACCAGGCTGTTGTGGTGTAAAGGGAACTTAAGGCCAAGATCTTAATTTACCTGTCAATCAACAGTCCAGTCCCATGAGGTCTAGGTAGTGATCAGAAGAGTAACAGCTGCTCATTTGATTACCAGAGGGACATCCAGACGGAGCCCAGAGTAGAACCATTATTCCTCCCCCTTGAAACCAGTTGAGATGGTTGAGGCATCTGATCAGGACGTCAGCTTGATGTGTCCCTGCGGACGTATTTTAGGAAAGTCCAGACTAAACCCAGACCCAGACCACACTGGAGGGATTACACATTCCACCTGGCCAGAGCAAGCCTAAGGATCCCCCAGGAGGGGCTAGAGGGAAGGATGTCCGCACTACCTTTTTTATTCTGCAGCCACCACAACCAGGTCCCCCATTAGTGCCAGAAGATGGATGGATAGAAGTGTAACAATGTGTGTTACGTGCCATTATGCATTTGAACCTTCTTTCAATGTATAGGGAGACACAGGCCACCACAGTGAGAATACTGTGTGCTGAACGGGAATGGGCAATATGTCTTTGTTTTAGGCCTAATCCATCACCTTGAGGTGTGTTTGTGTGTGTGTCTGGCAGAGACTGATAAAGACTGTCCATCAACTCTGTTCAGCTGAAACCTGTCTATCAAAGGAGGAAGAGCTTGGCAGAGATAGATAGTGGATGCAGTGTATTTGCACACACACATAAATCAAGTGGCAGATTATGGACACAGTTTTGTGGCAACTCTTTATTGCTTTTGTCCTCACAAGCCAAAAATACTCCAAATTAGTGAAACTATTCTCCTCCTGTTATGGCTCACTTGCATCTGAGGAGAATTGGAGGTGGATAGGATGTGTTTTATCTTCTACTTGCTTTTCCAACCTCAGATTTCTTTCACACAACTAAACCTTTAGCTTTCCTTTTTATTCACACATATAGTCAAGATGGCACACCTGACCAAACTCAACCTAAAAATAGAAGCTGCATTACACGTGAAAGCACACGTTTATAGACCTGCATAGAAATACAGTTCATGCTCATATAACTCCTCTCCTCCATTCCCACAACCCTAGGCTGGTGGGGCCATTGTGTTGTTGTTGAGGATTCACATCATTGTTTGTCTCCCCCTGGCTCCTGTGATTCCCTATAAGAACACCAAGCCCTTTGATTGGACTGCCTGACGTCCGGAGGAGATTTACTCTTGTCATGTATTGATCAGGACCGGAGGGCTGCACGTGCGTGTGTGTGTGCGTGCGTGTGTGTGTGTGTGTGTGTGTGTGTGTATAGATGTGTCTGTATGTGTCTTTATGAGCTTGTTTTTTTGTTATTTGTGCCTGTATGTGCTGTGTGTGTGTGTATTTGTGTGTGGAGATTTTACTTTATTGTGTGCCAGCAAACCCTTTTGGCCCCTGCACACGCCCCAGGCTGTAAGCACTGCTGTTGAACTGCTAAAGAGTGGCCCTGCATGTAGTGACTACTCCACAACACACACACACACACACACACACACACACAGACTGAAGGTAGTTCTCTTGTGAAGAATATTTTGGCTTGTCATCCCCCTGCTGTAAAGTACACGATTGTGAGGAGTTTGGCTATTATTCATTTTTGTAATAACTTGATATTGCTCTAGGTCTTGGATATGAAGTACCCCACAACAATGATGTAACAATACATTTACCCGTGGTTACCTTTCAGTATATACTGTTCATATACCTGTTCTGTGAAAGGTGCTTAAACATCTTACATAAGTTTGTAGGGTATTTTAACAACAGTAAACAGCGTTTTTTATATCACTGCCTGCATAATCTAACAAAATGAAGGCATTTTCCTCCTGCTCTGCTCTTTATGTTTTTGAATGGCCCTTTGTGTCCTCATGTGTGTGAAGAGGTTCAGAGGTAGCTAGTTATTAAAGAGGATATCTTTTTGCTGCTCATTTGATCCCCATCCCTATGCCCTAATCCTCGTACTGTCTAAATTGCCCCTCTGGCAATGGTGATTGTGGTACTAGCCAGGCTAAGAGCTCCTAACAATCTCACACAGATGCATACACGTACACACACACACACATAATACCTTTCCGTGTATGTATTTGAATGCTTGCATATCCCCCTCCCATTCTTTGTCTTACCAAGGGCTGAGAATGAGTGATAAATGCACCCCTTAATTTCTTCCTGGATTATTCCACATGCAGGGTTTAGGTCAATTGAATGTAACCCTTGACTAGCGACGGTGAATATCTATTAGGCTGTAAATAAAAGAAAAGGATCTCCAACTGTTCGTTAATGAGCTGTTTATTCCTTAAGGGTAAACACAGCTCTCAGATCACCAAAAGAGCTAAAGCTGCCCTACTTCTTTTAGGAGGTGGACAATGGTTATGATTTATTCTTGTGCTCTTTAATCAGTAGTATCCTCTTATTGTACACCTACATGGGACCTAGTAGGCCACCTATCGAACTGGATTTGAAATTTAAAATTAATTCATTTGGGTTAGGGCGGTTAGGGTTGAATTAAACTGGTCACACTTCAGTTATCTAGAAGAAGCAAGTCAAAAACATCTGAATCTTTATTGACAATTTACACTTTTTTGGTTTTATAGTGTAGCAATTTATATTCGCCTTGAGATACAGTTAAAAAAGCCAGTGTTTGCTCTATGAGGCGATTTATATAAAATATTGTTTTACTTTACTTTATTTTATTATTATTTTAATTTGTACAATGTGATCATTACACATCTCCTTTGAATTCTGATTGTCTGAGCTCTGTTTGTGTCTGGTTGTGTTTTTTTTTGTTTTATTTAATGTTGCTAATAGATAGCAACACTGTTCACGTGTGATTACCCATGTTACTGTAATCCACTTGAGTGTTTGTTTGTGTATGTGTATACACATTGTACTTTTTGCTTGCTTGGTTATATTGTGTGCTCTCCAAGAGCAGGCTGTACTTTGTTATTGTTTTTTTTTTTATTATTATTTTTGTTTTTCTGTACGGCGAGTTCTCCTGTCTCTAGCTTTTCCTCATCTGACCATCTATTCCAAGGTCAGCTTTTCAGCAAGCTTACAAGGGAATGATACAGAAGATTATTGCCTCAATCAATAAGCTCAAAATGAAGCAAAGGGGAGTTTACTTTATTGACTTTCTCGTGTATAGTGGCAGTTTTAACATTTAATTGTCTCTCTGTATTTAGAGCAAACTCCCATTTAGTGCCCGACAACTGTACCATCCCAGACCTTCCTCGTCTCGCTTGCCACTCACTCGGGCACCATTTAAAACAGCCCCTCATAGCTTAATTATTAACAGTGTTATGCTGCCCTGTTGTACTGTGAGACATTCAGAAAGCAAATAAATAAATGAATGGGTGTATTTTCAGTAGCTCTCTGTCTTTCTCTCTCTGATGCATGATTCTCTGTCTGTGGAGATTTTAGCAAAACTTGGGGTGCGTTTGGTATCAAAGCTGTGTTCCCTCAGCTTTCAATCGACAGGGCAACAAACCCTCAGGTCCACATTCCTACAAGGGAGCTTGAGGCGAAACCGAAGAGAATCTGAGTGCGTCAAACTCAATATTCCTCCATAATGTACTAGGCCTCTCTGGCGCATGCTTGATCAATTTCATTTATTCATCTACCAGGCAGAGCTATCCCTCTTGTTTTTCTATATCCATTTCATCATCCTCTTCTTTTTTTATTCCTTCTTCTCCTCCCCCTTCAGGCCCTGGCCAGTGAAATACTTTTAGACGTTCAAGAGGTCAAGCATCAGTTGATGAAGAGGAGGAGGTTAAGGCAAGCCAACGCTGTGGCAGCAAAGGGCGGCCTCTCAGCCAAGTCAATGATCAAAGCAAAGTCCATCGCTGCCTCCATCCTCAATATGTCAGAGAAGGATCTTGCGGACATAATGGACACTGACCAGGTAAGGCCAAGGGACAGTGGGTCAACATTTTAAACAAACGCTAACTTGAGGATCTATATCAAGTCTAGATTATGCTCAGAGCACTCAACATACCTATAATAGATTTTCTGTGCTGTAAAATTTCGAAACAGCCTAAAAGTTTTCAGGGCTTTTTGCGTAGTGATTGCACTGGAGGACTGGGAAAGACATTATATCATCAATACCACCTTGTAACTTTGGGTATCTTCTTTGTCATTTGAGACTAAATGAGGTTACTGTATCTAGGTGCAAGGAGTTACTATATCTTTGGCCTATCCTCTGGGAATAGATACTGTAGTTGGTGTAGAGGTGAGAAAATATGGAGCAACAGAAGCCTTCTTTTCTTAGTTCATTTCAGCTGTATCTAACAGTGTTTAGCCTTGCTGGAAATCTCTTTCTATCTGACGCTCTCTTATTGATAGGTAGATTGTTTTTGGCAAGTAAGCAAGGTTGAACACCAGAAGAAAGTGAACCACACACCAAGGCGTGTCACTAATAAGTTGCAGTGCAATAGAGAACGATGTGGCTTCATGTTTAAAGCTGGTGTTCTTGCTCTTGACAAGATCAAAAACCTGTCTACACCTGCAGCACCTGTCAGCTTGAGATAAGATTTAATATGGCACAAGTTGAATAAGTACAATTCTTTTCTTTCTGGAGAAAGCAGTCATTGAACTGAAAATCCTTGCTATTGACTGTTGCCCATGTGCAAGTCTGAGTTTCACTCTTTTCCAACTTGGTGGGCCCTTTCTCTACCATAGATCATACCCAGCCATGTCATCAATTAGCAACCCCATGTTACAATCAACCTCCCATCCCTGGGGACTTCCTCCGATCTATCACAAGATGAGAGAGGGTGCACCAGGCACTTACTCACACTTGAATCCAATTTTAGCCCTTTGCAGCCCAGCTCCACCCAGGAGATGACAGGAAAGAGTTTCTCACTTGACAAAAAGTCCCCCTCATCAGAGTTGAAACCTCTGTGGGTAAAATCACTCTCTTCTCCCGGCGCTTGATTTCTCTGTCGTATTAATGGTGGTTAAAAACGGGCTGCTTGGTGCCTTTACGTGGTGGGTGTGTTTTTCCTGTTTTGTTAATTGAGCATTCATAGATCACAGTGCTGCTGAGAATGCACGCACCCACCAGAGAATTGCAAATTTGTCACAGAGTGAGGTTAGCAGTTTAAGTGTGATTATGTGTTACTTGGTGTAATTTATAATGCTTGAAATAGATCCCAAGAGAGAAAGGGTTGTTTCTGTACGTACATCTGCCTGTGTGTTTAGGTGGGTGTCATGGAGAAACGAGGGCCATTTCACATGTGCACTGATTGAATCTTCTGATGGACACATTAAAAGATCACTATGTGTCTTTTTGTAGATGTTAGTCAGGAGTTGAAAGTGCATCCTTGCATGAATGGTGCTATACAAATAAAGCTGTTATTGTTAAACCAGCCTGAAGTTAATGATGATTTGACTGTGGGGACGAGGCTTGACTAGTTGTGAGCATTTTAAAAAACTGATCTGTATACAACTATCAACAACCTGAACTGAGGCTGGCTTGTGACACACTGTTGACAAAGTGTTGAAAATGAGTTCAAATTGTGTTGAACTAATTCAAGGGCTGAAGTTTCTTGATACTTGATTCAGAATTGTGATTTCTTTTCCCCCTCACTCCAAAAAATGTTCTGAGATTTTGCAAGACCTTTGTAGATTTTATGTTTTTCTTTGGACTTAAGGACGTGACATGAGGTTATCAGGATGTCCCTGCAGTCTTCAACAATTCCAACACACGCAACACGCAAGTGTATTCATTTATTCACTTGGTTGTGTGATACCAGTGTGCTGAATGAGAGCTCAGGGCTCAATGGGATTTCTTTTACTTTTCAGTTTTACTTTTAAATGAGAATGCTCCATTGCCAACATAGCTACTTTTCTTTAGTTTGGCAGATTTCACTTGTCAACAATATTTGCAGATTTTTTTACATTGTAGGGCACCGGTACTTGGTTTTAAAATCAATGCATTTTAAAATTTTGGGCAAATCAAAATTTCAAAATGAATTATTCCTGGTTTTGGTTATATTTTGAGAACAGATGACCTTCATGTAATGAAGGCTACATATTTTCTTTCCTCTTGGTATGTTAATTTGTCCCTGCAAATAAATCTGTACTTTTGCTTGAAGTATTTTACTAAACAGAAATACGGCAGTGACCAGGCTATTTGTACAGCTGGTTCTGCAGTTATAGACAGCAGTCACCAAAAGTGAGAGCACCCTTTGTTTTCAGCTAATTCATGGGAATGGGGAAGTTGTTCACCTGTTTTTTGTACTTATAATTTATAAATTAATTTTTAAAGACACTTAAAGTGGCCCAATTACACGCAAGCACATAAACAAACACCCACAAAATCAATGTGAGGTCGGTACAGTACAAGTCAAAAGTTTGGACTTGAATTCACTTGAATGGGAAAGTGTGTACATAGATGCAAAGAAGGTGCACAAGTGAGCTCAAACATAACTACTCCACACATGCTTGCACACATGTATGATTCTGCGCTCTGTTATTTGCCTCTATCCATTCCATAGCGTGCAACAGAGGACCAGAGAGGGCAGAGCAGCTCCAGGCTCCCTGGGCAACTTGTTGTGGAGTTAATGATCCAGATGTAATAAGGCTGTAATTGCCAGCCCAGTATGTTTTGCACCTAATGTTTGATGGAGGGTCAGTGCTTTGTTATATACCTACCAAGGGTGGACAAGCACTCTCACTCTCACGCACATACACTCTTTTAAGCACCCGTGTTCACCCATGGGAGGCTTGAAGGCAATTGTCACAAGAAGGCCCCCTTCTCTCGCCCTCTTTTTCTCTTTCGCTAATATAACCACAGACCCCCCTCGCTTGGTCTCTAGCTACTTCTCAGTTCCTCTGAGCACCAGTCACAATTAGGAATACGCTGAAATTAGCCCCCTGCGTTACATTAATGTATGTGTACTCTGTACTGTAAACCTTTGCACATCCTTCAGTTAATATTTTTCACATTCGGAACAAAATGTCCAGCTCTTCTTTTTCATATTATTGTACAGTTTTTTCTTATTCCATTTTATTTAATATTTCCCCACATTTTTATTGCTAATGTCTCCATTTTATATTTGAATTTTTGACTTTTTTATACAGTACTTGCTTTTAGTGTAATGAGATGGGACCTCAGTTATTGCCATAGATATGACCAATGACAAAATCTTAACCATCTGCTGAGTATCTTTCTGAATTGTCCAGAAGAAAGGGAATGGGTGCTTCCCAAAAATCTAATCAAGGCACACTGCTTCACTAAAGTACTAAAAGTTAGAAAACCTTTTTTATTGCGACTACATGATTAAAAACAAGACCTACGTGTATCAACCACTCAAATAAGTGACAAGTGAAAACGCGTATGATTTTTCTTTTTTCTTTTATGCTTCTGAATTATTTTCACTGCTTTGCTGCTTTTGATAAAATTATATACATAATACAATGCTTGATGTGCACAGTAACATTTGCCAAGACTTTGAATAGCTCAGCATTAACATTGTCAATAATTTTCTTATTATTTGAACATCCTCATAAATGTTGGTGGTTAGATAATTTTCTTAGTTCCATGAAAGCCAACATTTGTCTGTCTCACTGAATGTTGGGTGATCTTCAGAGTGCACTCTGGTGAAGTCAGCACCTGAAGCAGAGTCTACCAAAGTTCACATAAAGTCTGCATGAGCCCCCTTGCGGACTTGTGGCACTAGGCTAGCCCAGACTTCACAGGACTGTGCCCATTAGGTCCACCAGTCTGCAAGTACGGGGACATTTAGATTCAGCCGCACACACTTCGCCGCGTCCCCCTCCTGCCCTCCCTGTGTCCCTGTGAGGCAGTACAAGGCTCGTCACAACATTTCGAGCAGCAACACCTGGGGTTTAAAGTGAAGAGGTAACATTAGTGCTGAGGTTCACATGGCCATGCAGTCGCTCTTCTCCCTGTTCATTAGCAGTAACAAGGCTACCACTCTGTTAGGTCTTTATACATGAGTAGCATGCAAACGAATACTGGCATACCTTTCCACTGAGTCTCCAGAGAGCTTCTTCAAGGTCCTGGCTGGTGTAATGCTACAATTCTGCCCTCAAGCAGGAGACTCACAGAAGCTAATGTTATGATACATTGATAGCTTCTCTCTAGAAACATCAAGTATCAAGCATAGCTCTAGTATGAGTGATTTGAAATGTAGCACATTTTATCCACTTACAAAATGCTAATATTGACAGGGTTTATTCAAGGTATTCCCTCTACATGTCACCATGTGTATGTTTCAGTCAATCTTGTCATTGAAATGTGTGTATTTGCTGTTGTGCTTGCAGGAGTCACAGGCCTGTTCAGAGAGTCCAAGAGACCAGGAGTGGCTGGACCACCTCAACCACATCCTCCAGCAGAAGGTCAGACTCACTCATCTGCAATAATGTTCACACAATGCACATACACAGGGATGAGAAGCTTGGCACAGCTTTTAGTTGAGATGTAGATTTGAAGGACAACAGTTGTCTGGAGTTTCAAAAGGTGACAGAAATACAATGAAGCAGAGGAGAGTTTCACAAACAACAAAGTGTCAAAAATGTGCAAAAAAAAACTTGCACTGGTTTCTTTTTCTTGAGATTTTTATTACAGGTGGAACTATGATCTGTATTGCTTCATATTGGTAAAAAGGATAATTGATTATCCACCACTATTTTTGACTCACTTAGTATCATTAACATAGGGGACACAGACCTAGTGAAGAGTTCCTTTTGTCTGTTCAGATGTTTACATTTGATTCTGAATAAGCACAGTTCAGTACATTGTTAAAAGTAATTCTTATTATTATACAGTGGCATGTAAAAGTTTGGGCACCTCTGATCATTTTCAAGATTTTCGGTTTTTCGGATCAGCAATTTCAGTTAAATATATCATATAGCAGACAAACACAGTGATATTTGAGAAGTGAAATGAAGTTTATAGGATTTACAGAAAGTGTTCAATAATTACTTAAACAAAAGTAGGCAGGTGCATAAATTTGGGCACCC
>JAVQJL010063617.1:0-11195 GCA_036024295.1 Nannoperca obscura | reverse complement strand
TTCTTTAAAGTTAAGACTAGTTTAAAGTCATCTTCATTGAAAAGTACAGTGCTTTTCCTTCAAAAATAAGGACATTTCAATGTGACCCCAAACTTTTGAACGGTAGTGTATATATAAGTGTATATATACACTGTGGACTGAAAACAAACGTTAGAAACCACTGGTCTGTGGCATGTTTGTGGTTGTTAGAGCTTTTTATACAGTATTATCTGTAAATGTTTATTCCATGTATACATATTGGAATAAAAGCTACTTGGCTAAAGCCACAGCGTTACATAACAACTACTGGCACCCAGACAGCAGCATTATATCTTTACAGTATGTATGTTTTACAGCGTGAACTTGGTCCTCTCGGTTTAAATGCAGTCTAGATGGACGCAGAGGACTGCCCTTGAAAACAGCATCACTCATATTCTTCATCAAAACAACTCTTTTGGCAGCCGACTCAGGGGAATCCAGGGCAATATAACAGAAAATAGTCAACATCTCATACTGTCGCTGTCCTTCTGCAATGCTCTTTTTTTCTTCCCCTTTTCATTTTTCTTCTTTAATGACGAATACTCAAACCTCAGGTGTGTAGTACTTCGATCTGTGTGGCTTTGTTGTCTTGTCAGTGTCGTGACTTTGAAGTCATATTTTGCGTTGCACAATGCTCATTTCCTTTCTTTTTATATTTATTTATTTATTTGCCCGTGGCAGTCCAATATCATTATTTCTCCCCCTGAATGAAAAAAAAAAAATAGAGTGAAATGACGGTGATAAAAGAAGACAAAAGAAAAAGGGAGAAATCTTACCTCTGCCAACTTTTCCACCAATTCTTGACTTGTCTGAAAACTCAGTTACTCTTTCAATTATTCTAAACTAGAAAGATCTCTCCAAAGAACTGACAACACTAGACAAAGCTAGTGTAACATCTATCAGCTTGGAAATAATTTGATGTCAGTCACATTTTATTTGTTGCATGTCGAGGATAGTGGTGGCAGAATTGATTCACAGTGGCACATTTTTGGTGGCGAAACACAAAGAGAGGAAATGAGAAAAGGTTGCGATTTACCATGCAGCGATCCCTTTATTCTGTCCCTCAACTTAATTGGAGTGGCCCAGCTAGCGCCTTGCATAGCCCATCAGATTGTTAGCAATGACAACAGGGGTTTTCCATGTTGTTGTTTCTTTAAAAAGAAAATCAAAAAAAAAGAAGGTATTTATGTGTTACCCCCAAACCAAAATCACATCTTTGGTTGAATTCCACAACATGGCAGCTGGTGTGCGCAGCAACTCGTCGTTTTTCATCCGACTCACAAGAATCCAGCGTGCCATTGCAGCAGATTTGTTAACAGCCAGCTCCCAATTGTATTTGATGTTATCCTGTCCCAGTTCATCTGAGGCAAGAGCGGATATGGAGATGGAGAGCTTACCTTTGTGTCTGTGTATCTGCAAGCTCAGTAGGCACTAGAATCTGCAGCGTGATATTCAGATGCACATTAACACTGCAGACGCCAGGTGTGGCCTCGCATTTGCACGTACTGTATAAGCACACACACGCACGCACACACTTTCCCTTAGTCATAAACACACCATACAGTATGTTCCTCGCTCTAATGACTTTGTTTCATTCTCTGTTCATGGCTGTCTCCGACTCCGGCTGCTGCTAAGGCTGCTACCGCTGTGTTAACAGCAGATAAATGGCACCGCTCATAGTCTAGATTACATTAGATCTCCAATCAAGAGGTAATGGGTGTTGTCATGGCAACCACATCCAACAGGCAGGGGGGAGGGGGGTGAACAAGTATGGTTGAAGGTTGTCAAGACTCGAAATGTACTTAAAACTGCTCAACTGCATCATGTACTGTATTTTTGTCTCTCCACTTTCCGGTTTTATGTCTCCTCTTTTGTCAGAAATGAGTAGAGTTTTACTTTAAGTGTGGCCTTAATGGGCTTTTCTTTAAACCCTTTGATTTGATTAGAAGCAAAGAGTACGATTTAAAAGATAATTCCTGTTTACTTTCACTTGGGCGCATTACACACAGCTACAGAAACATGACCTAAATCGTAATAATACCTGAAGCCTTGTCTGTATAATCTCCATAGGTGTAATATAAAGTATTAAAAACAGTCAAACCGATCACATTTGTCTTTACATTTTACTCACTGGGTATGTACAGGTCACACAAACATGCTCACATGCAAACAAATTCTTGTATCTGGGGCAGGCTGTATAGCATGAAGTGTTGAGTCTCATTTCTTTTCTTACTTTTTAATTCTTTTGACAAACTTCCACCCCTCTGGAAACACTTAGCTGACAAACAATCACATCTGAATACCTCCTTTCGGGAAGAGCTTCTTTTATTCCTCCCCTTGCACTAACCCTCACAGATTGACTCCAGGACAAAGATCCACACACACATTGAACTGACAGCATGACAGGCTTGATTACTCTTGCCCTAGAAGATGCTGATGAATGTTATTGGATTGCTTTGTCTCACAAGACCTGGCGTAACGTGACAGAAAAAGTGTGGCATTTGTGTCAAATCAAGTCATGCATTTGTGACAAAAATTAGATGTCTTTTTGTTTATTTGATGTGATTTAAAATTACTGATAATAATAGTCAGCATGAAACATCTACTTGAGGATTAGTAGATTACCTTCTATTCCTCTCTCTTAGTGATCTACCACTACCATCACATTGCATTAACAAAAACTCGAAGCAATGGGTCTTCAGTATTCACACGACTACTAACACTAACCGTTAAAGTAGTACAGTACCTAGTACAAGTACTAGGTACTACTTTAACGGTTAGTGGTAAATATCTATCACTGTTCGATGGCGTCGCAAACGTAAAATCATTCACTTAATAAATAACACAATAACATAAAACCTTTTTACACATACAAGCATATAGTTTATTGATATATCTATCTATCTATATCTATGTTACGTTTCTACATTAAGTTTAAATAAGGACTCATGGGCGATTTGTTGTTCAAAAACATGCGCAATTGGGCCCGCGGGATTCTGGGTCATGGTAATTATGGACATGCGCACTAATGCGTAGCAAAATCCACACAAAAGTTCGCTAGCTAGCGAAGTTTTAACATAATAAGTTAAGTGAGAGACGAGCAATGGACTACAAACACAAAAGCGGATTTCAGAAGCGAAAATTGAAAATTGAAAGAAGCAGCCGCGAAATAAAAAAGCAAAGCTTCCAAAAGTACGCAGTTCCTTTAAAAAGCAAGTCGAGAGAGCAAACACTTGTTCCATTGAGCAAGAGCCGAATAAGACACCTGCTAATGCTAGCACCTGCGCGCCCACCAACACAGCTGGATGTGATGTAAGTAGAACGCATTTATTTATTTATTTGACTAATAATTAACCTGCACACGTGTGTTTCTGTTGTCAATGTGCGGGTGCGCCGTCACCTATAACGTTTTCATACATTGTCCTGGTGCGCCGTCACTAATATTGTTGTCATATTTATGGAGCTGCGTCGTCAGTACTGTTTTCATCTGTTAAGGTGCTCCAACATCACGTTTTGTCAAGCAGGCTATCATCGTGACTTTGCTATTAGCACTCCTCTTGTACTCTGATTTCCAAGTAATAATTTCATTCGGGGTCTGTTGTACTGTGCATTTTGCTGTTGCTGGTTTTTTTTAAAGTTGCGTGCTTTCGCTTTTTTAATTCGCTACTGACATTCACTTCTGTTACATTGTGATTGGGCTGGCCCTCTGTGACCTTCCTGCATTGGGTCCTGGCGCTGCTCGAAGTCAATAGGTTGGTGATTAGATGCTTGAAATAAGGTCTGTGGTTAACACACGCTTAAGAGATTTTCACGTTTTGTTCTAGACACAAAATACCCCAAGTGATGAATTTTGAAGTTTTTATGTACTATTATGACTCAAAATGCTTTTGGAGCTCAAATTTCAAGCTGGAAGGTCAGTGGATGATGATGTGGAAATCATGCGATGATGGTGCCTAATGTAATTCATCTCATCACCTTTTGACTCACCAGAGTCTGAAATACAAATTCTTACTGTGTAATATAAGTGATTGGCCATGTCTGGAGCTTTTACACTGAAAAGTTAGCATTTCAAATTAAAGTTAGTGGCCCAGTGCTTTCCCACTTTTTTTATGGTCAGAAAAGTATAGATTATTTTCTATAGTTTTTTAAAAGGTGTTTTCCCATTCAGGCAATCTACAAAAAACAACCTAATTTAAAACACTGCAGCCGCTGTGGACTATTTTGTTGATAAACCCCATTTTCAGACCATTAAAAACCTTGACATTGACTTTGCTGTTTTCACCCAGCAAAGTACACTGGCTCCTGGGGAAAAAAAGAAACGGTAGCAACTACTTATGTCTTTGTGAAACACAGAGATTTGCTGTGCTGCCACTGACATCTGACTTGTCAAACTAAACTCCAATGCAGCACTGAATTTTTCATAATTTCTTTTTCTTTCTTTTTTTTTTTTTCTTCCACCGGCAAGTGACAAAAATGCACTTACATCTTTGTTGCTTTTCTTCTTAAGCCCTCCCACACACTTTCAGTTCTGTTGTTGTCTTCTTCTGTCGCCGTTTTGAGGAAAATATCACCTCAGGTCTCACGTTTCAAATGTTTGAGGAAATGTTCAGAACCTTGATGGAAGCTCTAAACATTTTGCCCCCCCCCTGTAAATATTAGGCTTTGTGCGAGAGAGACATCTTGGAGGCAGCCATCACAGAGCCTCAGGGTAAACATGCAAACCTTGATTAACTTGTGTAGTGCCTGTTTTTTTCCCCCTAGGAAAGCTTTATTCTGCTGGCTTGTACTGTAGATTTCTATACATAGCATTTTGTATGCTTTTGTGTTATTTGTTTTTGTATTTTTAAGAATTGCTGTAACAGAGATTTATGAAAAAAGAGGCAGGCGAGTTTACAAAATGAAAAATGGGGAAGGTGAGAATAAATATATGGCAAAATTATTGAGTATAACCATGATTGAAACCTTATCTGGTCCAATGTCACAAGGAAGTTTACAGTGTTCCTAATATACTGTCAAGTAGATCATGAAATATGATTTCAAAAGGTTTTCGAATGCACTCCAGTGTACCACTGTCACTCACAGTCGCTGTGATAGAATGTTATTGGTGAGAATATACTGTATCCAATATCCCCACTCAGGCAACAGAGAGCATGAAATAAACCTGTAATCACTGGAGTGAACACTGTGACCACAGAGCTGTTCAGATAAAGAGGCACTGTGTGTGTGTGTGTGTGTGTGTGTGTGTGTGTGTGTGTGTGTGTGTCTGCCAGTGTGAGCTCTCATGCATGCTTTTGATTTTGTTTGAATTTGTGCATGCGTTTGTGTATGTATGTCATTTTCTTATAAACATTTTGCAAAGGGACTATGAACGGAGACAGATGATTAAATGACAATTACACTCCTCCAATTTGACTAGAAGGTTGAGGTCAAAGGAAAAAGAGTCAATTCAAACAATTAAGTTGAGGTTGGTTGGGATAAGGTTTTTGTTACTACAACAACAACAACAAAAAGTCTTAGATAATACAAATTCTTTACAAGTTGGAAATAAACCTGGGTTGCCAGAATTGAAGGGATATGTATCTGCCTGTCCTGCTTGACATATTATGGGAGACCGGGCCCTTGTTTGATTTTCTTTTAAAGGGACTCGCTAGCAATTTAGTATTGTGCTTCCATTTAGTTGGTTGACTTATGAGACAGTTGTTGAGGAAAAAATGATCAAAGAGAAGTCCTGACTTTTAGTCCTGCTCCAAAGACACAGAAACGTCCAACTCTGCACCCCCAGTTTGTAACCCACAAGTCTCAAGCCCAATCCAAGATAACCCTGATGACATCAACAGAGCCACACAAGACTTTGTTTCAACATGTAGAGTAGCAGCTTTGTAGATGTAGTTCAGCAATATGATTTACTGTCTTTTACAAACATACAAAATATAGTGTACATTTCAATACATATACTAAAACTAGTTCTGATCACAATAGTTTGTTTTTCACTGCAAAATAAAATTCAAAGACTTCTGTTACACCACGTCGACTCATCACACAGGGTTCGATGTTTCTAATCTACACTGACAGATCACAATTGAATGTCATATGCAGGCAACAAATGGGAAATAGGACCTTGTAGCCTTTTAGAGTTGTGTATGTGTGTTTTTGTTCATATGCTAATTTGAAGGCTATTGCAGTTTTCTGATTAAAAAAAAAGAACCAGAATGTGACAGTTTGCATGTAATTTAAAGGGTGTGAATTAAACAGGCTGAGATTTTGACATATACGCATCTATACCATCCACCTACTCATACACATGCATGGACACATTGTCATGCAGTGGCGTGCACATAGTGCATCTGGCACTGTGCCTTTTCCTCTTTGTCTTGCAAACAACATTTTGAATTTTCTTCTATTTATTTGTTTAGTTAGTTGCTCTCGCATGTTGCCTGTATGCCTATCGTGTGACCACAGCAGCAATATCCTAAGGATTCCACGTTTCTTTAGCCAAAATGACACAACAGGAGACACTTGTATGACAGATTGTTGTTGTCGTGCCCAGTTTCATACCAGTGCCCTGTCTGCCACCTCTCGGCCCCAGCTGCAAGCTTGTTAGGACTTTCATTTTCCGCCGGTGTGCCTTGAAGCATCCGCGTGCACAAACACACATACACAATATTGCTGTAGGTGAAGGTAGGACTGCACAGATACACACTTCCACACAACACACGTGTTCACTTGCAACCCAGCTCATCAAACGTGGCATGAACAGAGAGTTCATAGTTATAGGCTGTTTACCAACGCCTGCCCAACTATTCCTTTGGAAATATGGTTTCCTAAAGGAAGCCCAGCTTCTTTGTCCCCATGGAACAGAATTATCTACCTTCATTAATTATGACTTAATGAAATACAAAATGGCCCCAGGTGCTGTTTGAGTGACAGGTAGTTTTACAACATAGGAAAGTCTTTTTTAAATGTATATAGGCCTTGCAGTAAAATGCTACCCTCTAATTGGCAATTTACCACGAGCTCAATAGTCTGGATTGCTTTCTCAGTGTCTGTGCAGGTATTAGCAATAGTGTTTTTCAACATCAGATTAATTTCTTAAAAGCCCGCCTTTTAAAAAAACTGTCGGGCTTGCAAGTAAAGGGATGCGATTTAAAGGGGGGAAAGTGCTCATCTTGGGAGTATTGTGAAAGGTTGCCAAGGAAGTGAGAAAGAGGTTGACAGAGAAAGACAGAGAGGGGGAGGCCAGGAGCATTAAACTCGAGTGAAATAAATTTGCTTAGCAGGTACTTCTGTTGGAGTCCCCTCCACTGAAAGAGGAGATCAGTCTTGCCTGTTCTGCCTTGCCATTTCATCTAAATCCCCCTCTCCATTTATTTTCATAAGCTTGAGAATCTGTCATTCACAAATCATTCTTTTTTTTATTTTTATTTTTTTTACACACTTTCCTTTTAATAGGTACTGTAAGTATAATATTTATGGTTGATACATCCAGCCAATTCTGACTCCTCTACTGCCAGCACTTACTGGGAAACAAAGCGTAAATGATTATTTGATGTATTGATTAGACAGTCAACAGAAAATGAATTACAAACCGTTTTGATAATCGATCAGTCTTTAAAAGTCATATTTTGGTTGCAGCCCACTCTGGATCCAAATGTGAATATTGGCAAGTTTTCTTTAGGGTTAATATGGTTTTGGACTGGTCGGACAAAACAACATTTGAATAGAGCATGCACTCGCCGTTTTTTGACCAAAGAATCGATCAATCAATTAATTAAAAAAATAATCCGCAAATTATTGAAAGCAATTGCTAGTTTCAGCCCTCAAGGTAAATTCTAATTTTGCACAACTCGGGTCTTCCTGTCAGTATTAATATCGGAGTGCTCACCTAGTTAACAGAAATCTGTGAATGAGGCTCGGGTTAGCTGCCCATTGTAAACCTCCATCGCAGTTTACAGACCAGATTCCTGGTTCAACTTTGAAAGACTAAACAACCAGTGATTTTACCTCCCAAATAAAAGGGCTTTATTTAACCTGCAATCTATCTAATCGCCTGACCTCTCATGTTCCTTGCCTCATCATCTGATTTTGTTCCCAGACCTTTAGCATTTACTTTAGGGAGTATATGCACCAGAAATGATGACAAGAACAATGAAAATAGGACCCGTTGTAATAAACTGGAATTTTCCATTTAATTAGAGTATGAATGATTTCAAGTGGAAATGAAGTGAAAATGTTGAAGTGACATGACTTGAGGCAATCTTTTTTCAACTCCCTCTGCAGCCACAAAATTCTTTTGTTCATATGCAGTAACACTCCCTAAGACCTGCAGACTTTCATGTGTAAAAATTACCACATGTATATGATGTTATCTATGCATATCAGAATAAGGACTTGACAATAACTGATTGTCTTTATTTTCTTGTTTTAATTATTTGTCATTCTAATCCAGTTGAGAGAACTCTTTTTATTCAGCTTGCAGACATATACAACACGTAAAGCGCCCGAGCGGTCCACGCTAATATGCTCTTGCCAGCAACTCATTAGAGCTGCTGTTGCGGGTCGTTAATAGAAGAGTGCCTCATGCCTGTGGCGAGGATACTTTTGTTTGGCAACGGATGGAATTATTTATTGGAACGATATTAATACTGTACCAATTGAGTGAAATAATCATTCCGTCCTGAAGGTGCTTTGCAGGTCGGTCCACAAATTAGCAGCATCAAAACATTTACTCATGAATAGAATAGAATAGAATGCCTTTATTGTCATTATACACAAGTGCAACGAGATTAAGCCATCACCAAACAGTGCAGAACAGAATAAAGAAAAATAAAAAAAATAAAATAAATAAAGGTATATACAACTGTCTGTCTGTCTCAAAGTCCTGCTGTGAAAATCCAGTCCAGCAAACGTATCCAGCCATTTTCCATCCCTCCCTAGTTGTTTGTTAGCCTTGGCAAAACTTTTTCAAGTGTGCTGTAATTAAAAGGAGGGGGGATGTCGAAGTGGCAGTGGGAGTACGCTGCAATATCCCCACTAAATTCTCTGTAACGGTGAGGTGAGTCAGTCGCCTTAATTAGTTTAGTCTTTCTTCTCCCTCTCTCTCGTAGTCATTAATGTCGACATGAACATTTTTCTCTCATTTGAATGGGTAAATAATGAAAGCGGAGTGACAGTCTGGGGGGAGGGGGACGTGGGGGACGGGGGAGCTAGTCACAACTTTTTAAAGCAGCAGGAAGGCAGCAATTAACAAGATCTGACAAGCCAGAGGGACACACAAGACACACATCTAGGCCTACACAAAACACACTCGGATACATCCAGTCCATATTAACCCACGGACCTACTGTTTGCAAACTTCAGAGGATGCTCTGTGAATACTCCAGAAATGAATATGCAGCATATCGCTCCGGATTCACCTTTGTCGGACGTGCGTATTAAATAATAGAAATCGCACTTGCACAAAATCTATCCTGAGCTCATTCTGATGCTCCTCGATTTGTCAGTGCGAGACCTTAGTCTGGACTTTCTGTCAAGGTGACAAACCTCACATCAAACCGACGTCCATCCCATCGGAGAGATAAATGGACCATTGTTCAATTAGCAAATGAAAGCTGCAATTGTTTGGTTGCCGTAAATTTAGCAGTGATAATTAATTGTAGCGAATAAAGCACTCATCAGGGAGGTGAACCATTAGAGAGTTAGGTAAACAAACCCTTATCTATTACGGGTGAGGTGGCTGATAAGGATTGATGAGAAAAGTTAAATTTTCACACACACAAAAACAGGAAAAAATGTAATGGGTAAAACTTTTCTCGCACTAGATCCAAATGAGAAGCATCTGCCCGAGGGTCGAACTCTGAACCAGTCATCAGAATGCAGATTTAATTACATGAATTCTTCTCTTTTTGGTTGACGACTGATTGTGTACACAATGCTAACATATCATCAGTGAGAGATTACCTGGTTGCCCTAGGTATTTTTATTGCCCTTGTATTGATTTGTTTACTCGGTTGATCATACATGCACAATAATACACAAAAAACTTGTCTGAATTGCTATTATTCGTAGTAACAGTCTGTAGTTACTTCTCTTTATAGTAGTTTTTATTGTTAGTCGCAGGGTCCTTTCCCTCACTGGATACAAATGTCAACATTTCAAGCATCCAGCTGGCTTTTATGGTAAAGCAGTGACAAAAAACAACAACAAACAAACGCTATGTATTTGTTACCAAGGTCAGTGCTGACTGCTCATCAAAAACAAGTCAACAAAACAGCAGTCTTTTTCAGCATGTCTCTGTCAGCAGATCCGTTGTAAATATTGCATGGGGTAATGGAACAAGAAGGAGCAGCCACAGTGAGCTGCTAGATGAAGAGCTGCAGGCGTCAGACCTCCAACTCTTCAGCAAGAGAACTTTATAACTCGAGCTCTTCTGTTGCATATCTGACAAAGTAGTTGTTTAAGGAGCTGCTCAGTTTGCTCAGCTGCACTTGTTGTTAACCATTAACCCCGGGTGTCAGCGAATCAAACTGGACGGATATCTTAAGTATTACAACTTGAAGTATTTGTAATGTGTTGACTGAGAATACGTTGATTAATGCTTCAGACCCACTTACATTTACCAAATGTTAAGTATCCCTATCAACAGTGTATCCCACTGCGTAAGGTCACTGCTTACTTGTCTAGGTCTCCCCACATGTATTATTCATTAAGGTCTTACCATAATGTAGCTAAGAATTGTGGGTGAGACTATTTCTTAACACATGCAAATGTCAAACCACTGTAGTCAAATCCAAATGTTCCGCTCTGCAGCCCAGCCATGATGAGCAATTATCACATGCAGTGTAATTTCTACCACCTCTTTTTTCTTTCTTTTCTCTTATGCATTAGAATACAAGTAATAACTTGTAGTAATACTTAACTTGTACTATGATGTACAACCAGAAACTCCTTTTTATCCTTTTTTTCCCCAACATGAGCCATCACCTGCCTTTCTCCTCCCAGTCTCTCAAGTCAATTTTATGTCAAGGTGTGAAATGAATCCTGCGCTCTTTTAGTTTCAGCATAATATACACTACCGTTCAAAAGTTTGGGGTCACATTGAAATGTCCTTATTTTTGAAGGAAAAGCACTGTACTTTTCAATGAAGATGACTTTAAACTAGTCTTAACTTTAAAGAAATA
>JAVQJL010063614.1:0-14665 GCA_036024295.1 Nannoperca obscura | reverse complement strand
TTATATATATATATATATATATATATATATATATATATAGAGAGAGAGAGAGAGAGAGAGAGAGAGAGAGAGACAGAGACAGAGACAGAGACAGAGAGAGAGAGAGAGAGAGAGAGATCCTCAGTGAGTCACTCAAAATAAATCTCATTTGTTTCTTAAGAAAAACAAGAAAAGATAATTTTTTAGCCTCTATGTTATAACTGTAATTATAGCCACTCAAAATCCCCCTTCATTTAAAAATATTTTTAACGATAGCTCTGTAACACAACGCATCATTTTATGACAAAAACGTTGTGAAACAAGCTGTGCTGCTCGGTTCACTCGCTAACCTTAACCAGCCAGCTACTGTAAGGATCACACTGCTTCAGTGTGCTAAAATCACGCTCATATAAAGTGAGAATAAACTAAAACAATCCTACCGAACTGTAAGAGGACAGTGAATAACTGACTTTCTTAAATTACACTTGCCTCCGATTTCCATGTTTAGCTCAAACAAAACTAAAACACCTTGTCAAAGCGCAAAATATTTTCATTTTAAACTCCTTACAGTGATAAGTGTCTGAATACAGTGTGATTATTAGTAACTTTAAAGGTACTCACTGAGTGTGGTGCGTATGTGATCAAATTCTTCTCCTCCTCTGTGCCCTTTGTTTTCTTCACCCCCCCCACATTTCTTCTACCTTCTCTCTCTATCCTCTGCTTATTTCCTCCCCTCCCTCCCTGTCCGACAGACAAGCTTTGCTTCAACACTTTCTTCAATAACGAGGATATGCAGGAGATCACCAAGCACTTTGTGGTTTGCCACGTCGACGCCCCGGGACAGCAGATTGGAGCTTCACAGTTGCCACAGGGGTATGAAACACACATGCACTCACTCACACAAACACACACACACACACAAATACAATACACATGTTTGTGCACAGACATACACTCAATAATAATCACTAATGAATGGATAATTATGTATTATTTAATATGTGTTCATTGTTTAGTGGGCAGGGGATTAAGCTATTGGCGCACAGTTCATAAATGATTTGAATGCATTGTGATTGTAAGTAAAAACAGATGATCTTAATATACTAATAAAGCACATAGCATGTGAAGCAATGATGACCAGAGGTTTCTCCACAGGTACCAGTACCCCACTATGGACCAGTTGGCCGGGATGCTTCCCACCGTGGTGCAGCACTTTGGGTTGGTGCTCTTTGCTTAGAATTACACATTGTGCACATTTATTCAGTGTCGAGAGCCATCTACAGGGGGCATCATGTTCTCTTTTAACTGTACAAGCTGGCAGACAAGATTTTATGGTTGCATCTGTCTCCTTTGTGTTACATACAAAATCTGCATTGTCCTGTTTACAATATGCTTTTAGATGTCCTGTAGTGCATTCAAAACCTGAAGCTCTAATGTGCAAAGTAAAACAAAAACATTTCTTCAGATTCAGTTTTCTGAAGCATTTAACACCGCATAGCTTCATGGCCATGGTTAGTCTGCTAGCCAGCCTCTTTGATACCTGAGAAGTTTCTGTAGTGAAGACGCCAGGCGTCATTTTAGCCTGGACATACAGTACCAGCCGCAGCTGATATGTCCACACTTGGCTCTGCACACGCGCAAATTTCAATCTGTGCTGCCAACAATACCATTCTGTAACATTGTAGTAGCACACCAGACTGCCACACACTGTCAGAACTTTTGTATCCATGTAATCCGCACATACAAAGTACTTAAAACAGTGTAACATTATTTATCTTTAAAACATTGCCTCTAATGGACCATTGGTCTTTTTTAGATTTAAGAGCATCGTTGGGATTGGTGTTGGAGCTGGAGCTTATATTCTGGCCAAGTTTGCTGTAAGTCTCATCCTGATTATCTACCTTGTACTGTACTGTACTGTACTGTACTGTACCCAGATTACCTGTTCAGAATAAGCCTAGTGCTGGATTAAACAGTCAGACATTCAGGGTTTATGTGTTCTGAGCAGTGTTTGGGTTTTTTTGTCAAAGTGCACTACCTCTGAATCCAGTCTTACGCATGTTTCTATGTCCTCTGCTTTCAGCTGATCTTTCCTGACATGGTGGAGGGTTTGGTCCTGCTCAACATCGACCCCAATGGCAAAGGCTGGATTGACTGGGCTGCCACCAAGGTACCTGTCTCTTACCGTATACTAGTATTCTGGGTGGGTACAGATACCGTTACTGATCCATATTCCCCACAATAACGATCTCCTTGTCTTTCCCCCAGCTGTCAGGTCTGACCAGCAACCTGCCAGATACTGTGCTGCCACATCTTTTCAGCCAGGTAAACTCAGGGTCAGAGAATTAAAGTGGACAGTGATTGCTTTTTAATGCTTTTGCACTTTCCTTCATTTTCTAATACTTTTTAAGAATAGGGGAAAAATGCAAGGAATAATGACAAATGTTATTTTGAAATCAGAGACTATTAACCCAAATACTATTTTGTTTGAATTATTTTCACCTTGCAAATCTTGCTTCACTCTACAACTGGTTCTGACCCAGTTTGTGTGTTGTGTCTGCAGGAGGAGCTGATGAGCAACACGGAGCTGGTGCAGAGCTACCGGCAACAGATCAACAACACTGTCAACCAGTTCAACCTGCAGCTTTTCTGGAACATGTACAACAGGTGGAGAAATATAATGTCCTACTCACACACACACACACACTCACTCACTCACACACACACACACACACAAACAAACATAGAAGCACTTTGTTTTAATATTCATGATGTCTCGTCTCTTTCAGTCGGAGGGACCTGGAGATGAATCGCAGTGGGACGGTGCTCAATGCCAAGACCCTGAAGTGAGTCTGCAGACACAGTATCATAATCTATTGATGTATATAATCCAGTTGTTGAATCTGTCTGACTGAGGTTAAAATTATTTTAAATAATATATCTATTCACCTTGAATCCTTGAATAAACTGTAACTAGGTCCTCTTTCCACAAATGAACGCAACAATCCTGATAATCAGTAACTCGTTGAAGTCATTTGACAACAAGAAAATACTTAATATTTGCTGGTTCCTCCTTCTCAGCTTAATGTCACTGCAGATACTGTCTAATAATCTAGCATTGGACTGTTGGTTGGCAAAACAATCAACTTTTCTCTGTTTTGTGGGATTGTATAAATTAAACAATTCATTGATTCATTACAAATAATAATTAGCAGAATCATACCAAAATATAATTACAATTCTGATTCTAGTCAAACTCACGCCACCTCCAGCTACTTGTCTAAATATTCTGGATGTCCTTGTAGGTGTCCTGTGATGCTGGTTGTGGGAGACAACGCCCCTGCAGAGGAGGGAGTGGTGAGTCCATCATCTTTCTTATACAGCCTCTCTATGTCATCATGCACTATCTCTGTTTCATCACCAGCCTTCTTCCGTCTCTAGTTCTCTCCTTTACCTTTCCCACAGAGATCTCTTCTTGCTTCAAAGTAGTCCTCCTTCTAAGAAATATTAGTTCCAAAGCTTAGAACAGTGAGCCCTCCCCTCCTCTTCAGTAAACCCAGTTAGTGACTGTCTGTTCTCATTCAGTAAAACAGAAACACGTCAGCCAGCAGAGACCTGGTTCACCCTCTTTACAACCCACTGCACCCCCAAAGACGGGGTGTGTGTGTGCTCTCTCACTGTCTGTCCATCTGTGTCCTTGTGTGCAGTGCATGTCTTTGCTACTATAGGTGTGAGTGTGTGTCTGTTGTCCAGGGGCCAGATGGCCTCACTCGGTCTCTGGGGTTTCTCAGTTTGAAGTGGCCCAGATATTAATGCTTCTGCACCAGTTAATCTGCTGCATGTTCTAATTTAAATCATATGACTCCTCTGTCAGGTGCAGGAATGGGAACGAGTACATGAAGGGAGGGCGGGGGAGTGACAGAGGGGTGGAGGGAAGAAGTGAGAGGAAGCAGGAGACGTAAACAAAGGCTGTTTTATTAGATGTGACAGATGGAGGTCATGTTAATATTTTACATCCACTGATATGACAAGTTAAGGCTGCTGTTTGCGCACACTTGTAATACATTCCTTTATTCCGAGTGAGCAGAGTAACACAGCAGTAGAATATGTTGAGAGAGACGTACGTTTCAGACTCACATTTGCATATCATGCAACTCATTTGCAAATGTTTTGTTGCATATTTGCAAATCTTCATGTGATTTGTAACTATTATGTGACAATGTGGCAGCAGACAAAGCTTAAGTATATGAAACAAAGAAATACATTCATTTCCGTTGTGTCTCTGTGTTGTTTGGGCAGTAAAATATGTAATTTGGCAAACTGTGCAGGATTAAAGATTAAACGCAGCAGGAAGCAGCAGAGAGCAAAAACATGCTGCGTGTGTATGTCACTGGCTGTGTGTGTGTCTGTGTTTCTGAGTGGTCATGCGTTGTGTGTATGTCTGCTGTGTGTGTGTGTGTGCGCACACTGCGGCTGTGCTCTCAGTCTGCCAGAGTGACTCATCTCTGCAGCACACTGCAGTATCTGGGTCACTCAGAATACACACACACTGATATAGTCTCCATATATGAACTATACATTTTTTTGGCTTATTCATTTCAACCTGCTGTTTTTGTCCTCAAGGTTGAGTGCAACTCCAAACTGGACCCAACCAACACCACCTTCCTTAAGGTAAACTGTTTGTCCTCATCTCACCTGCAGTTGCTCCATCACTAGAACATAAGTTTGTTTTATGGTGCAATCACGTCTTTAACTTTGATCAACTTTTGACACACACAAAGTTATCCTAATAATCCCAGTTTATACACAATATGATGCCAAATGAATGCTCATTGCAAACATTTTACACTGACATGTAAACTATGTTGTTCAGTTCTATCTTGGGCAAACAACTTACTTACTTACTTACTTACTTACCTATATACTCTCATAACAACACTTTAAAGCACACTTTCGTGCATTCTCTGAAACACTTGCATATATACAGTACATAAGAAATTGCTAAATATATATATATAGCTTCCTAAAGCTATATATATATAATTGCAAATAGTTTGAATACATATCTTTGACAGAACCTCTGGGGCTTTTAATGTGACAATATAGTCCTCAGCAATGCATTGGATGGACTTCCTGTGATGGTCAGTACTGTTCTGTCTACTTAATGAGACTGAGACTGATTGACTCCCCATCAACAAATGAGTCTTTGTTGTTGTAACGAATTGATTGACGGCAAGCAGCAGGTGCACTTCTATTTCTGCAACAACCCAGCAGAAGAACATATCACTGTGATGTTTTGTCTTTTCAGTTTGCACTGAAACAAAAGAAAAATCACAATTTAAATGGAGGAACAGCACAACAAATACAATTTAATAATGCAAATACTTTAAGTTTAGTCATTTAGTTTTGGTTTTATTTACATATAGCATATACAACAGCATAAAACTAGATAACAGAAGTAAGGCCGATGTGACAGTAGCATTGGAGCCCAAGAGAAATGCGTTTTATGCTTTTTGCAAATCATTTAACGCCGTTATTGATGGTGCATTTTACGAGTTTTGGACGTACAGATAAGAACGAAGTAAGATGACCTTTTTCAGGTAACCTTCATCGCCATGGTAACAACAGTCAGGTGACCTTTGTTGTCATAATCAGGTGACCTTTAGGCAACAAAACTACTTGGTTAGATGTTGGAAAAGATTATGTTAATAGTATTTTATAGCTGATTTGTACAAAAGGAAATTTACACCAAATATGATGCAATGACAAAGACAAAAACCTGAGTTTCCGTTGATAGCATCTTCTCTAGTTATGAGCGATTAGCAGATTGTTTGATTGCTGCTCTCTCCTCTCGTGGTAGATGGCTGACTCTGGTGGACTTCCTCAGCTCACACAGGTAAGACACAAACAAACAACCTTGCAGAATTAACAGGCTACCATCCAATGAAATACAATTTTTTAAAATCCATGCAGACCACAAATGCATCATTCATATTTGTTAGTTTGAAACTCAGTGAATAAAAACTCTGACGTGTTGTTTTCCAGCCTGGCAAGCTGACTGAGGCCTTCAAGTATTTCCTGCAGGGAATGGGCTACAGTAAGTATCCACGCAAACACTGAGTGAGAGTGTGATCCTACATTCATGTTTGTCTTAGTCCTAGTAGTACCTTCTTATGAAAGGCTATTTCAGCACAAGTATTATTGTAGTAATGTCTCAGTGTGTTATGATGCCATGTATTTCCTGCAGAGGGACGTGAGTTGTGTTAATTCTGCCCTCTGTCTTCCTTGCCCTGTTCTCTCAGTTGCTTATGTGAAGGATCGGAGGTTGAGTGGAGGGCCAGGTACTTCCTCCTCCCCCTTCACCTCTGACCTCTTACTGCTGCCCTGATGACATTGGCATTTTGAAATTCATTTAATTTGGTGATGAATAACAATACTTTGGGCTGTTTTAAAATTTGCTGTCATTTTTTTATCCCAAGGACATTAAACCCCATCTTTGTTTGATCAAAAATAATTTTTCCTCCCTTGGAAAAATATACTGCCTTCACTTCCCCTCCCCTCATTCCTTTGCCATTGCATCTCCAATACTGCTCTTTGCATGGCCTCCAGCTAGCTATGAGCAAAGCCTTTTGGACTAAGTTTGTAACAAATTAAGTCTTTGAATCCTATACCAACTTAAGAGTCGGTTCCTGTAATCAAATGAGAACTTTAGCTAATTAAAACTACATAAACTGATTGAAAATTGGGTTATGCCAGTTCTTTACTGATCTGTTGATCCTAAACCACATAATCACATTATACAATTTAAAACATTAAATGGTGTACCTTTGAAACTAAAAATGACCCTGTAGGGCTCTGGGCTTGGGGCTTTTGTTGCACATCATACAAAGACTCTGTAGCTAAATGGGATTTGGAGACACCTTTACAGAATAAGTTCTGACGTAACAAACGTTTAACTCATGTGACTGATCTGCTTTTTCCACTCAACCATTCCAAATTAATTAGTCTTCATCTCCACACATGAAACATGGCTTTTTAGCCCCATGTTGCTCATTGTTTTGGTTTTCTGGCCCACAAACTCCATTCTCATCAGTCTTATTTCCAGTATCAGAAAAAGCTCAGATAATCCCACAGTACAGCAGAGCTAAAGAGAAAGTGAATATTGGACTTACTGAATAATTTTAACTGTAGAGAAACACTCAACTGTAGATTAATCAGCAGGTTAAAGTTACCTACTAACAAAAAGAATAATCGGGCAATTATACCAATAATAAACTATTTCATTGCATGAATCCTACTGAATTTTATGCTGAGTTATTATGGTTTTGGTAAACAGGATTAATACATAGTTTGATGGGTCATTCTTGACCTTGACAAAACAGTCAATGCCAACTTGCTTACTGTTCTAATACAATTAGTTGATTAATAATTTGTTGATTTTAATTTATTCATAATTCATAAATGATTAAATACAGTTCAATAATAATGAAGTCCCATTCCCATAGAAGAATAAAGCATAATGTATAACACAGACTGAGCCCCGAGTCCCTTCTGTGCATGGTGCTGAATGTGTCTCTGCGTAGACACATTAACAGCTTTAATGAACATTCAGTGAATCACTCAGCTGCCTTTTCTCACTAGCTACAGAAAATGATATTCTTCAGTTCTCCACATTAGCATGTACTCCCCCCATCTCCCCCAAATCAACTTACCACTCAGATTTTTAACAAAATGTAATGCTGAATTCTTGCACCACCCCAATCTCCCATCCCTTCCCTCCCCTCCCCTTCCTCCCAGTGCCCTCCGCCAGTATGACCCGCCTGGCTCGCTCCAGGACCGCCTCCCTGACCAGTGCCAGCTCCATGGACGGGTCCCGCCCTCGGGCCTGCACCCACTCCGACAGCACAGAGGGAGTCGGAACGGTCACCCACACCATGGAGGTGTCTTGCTGAGGAGTCGGCAAGAGGGAGGGGAAGGGGTAGAGTGATGGAAAGAGAGAGAGACAGGAAGGGATGACGGCAAAGAGAGGATGGGGGTGGATGTGGGAGGTTGTATGTGGAAAATGTTTTTTAAAAAGTCCTGGAATGAAGGTTTGACTAGTCAGACGTGGCAGAGGGTAGAACAGCAAACAGGAAGGAAAGTTTATTAACAAGGTGGAGACAACTCTCTCTGTCTTCATGTCTCCCCTCCAAATCCTTTTGTCTGCCATTTTCATCCCTCCTCCACTGTAAAATACCATATGTATTGCTACTAAAACCCCCAACCACACCTGTCACCAAGCACTTAAAGATTTAGGCAACTGTTTTTGTTCTCTACAGTAAGTGACATTCTTGTGTTTGCTAAGTGTCTCCCTCATTTGTTGCGTGCACAATTTACCCCCCCCCCCCCCCCAACACACACACAAAAGAAAGTAATCCTGTCCACCAACAATCCACACAGCAATATATGATAATGAGCTGCTGTTAATAATGTGATATTCAATTCTGTCAGAGATGATGAAAGTGCAGGATTAGAGGGTACTATGATGAAAAAGTGTTATGCATCCGTATTTTGCAAGCTGTTTATTCTTGTTGTGAGTGCCTCTCTCTTTGTTGTTTGTAAAAGATGGTGATTTCTCTCCATGAATGACAGGTGTGCATCAGAGGGGGTCCAGAATTTGACAGACAGCAGAACACAGCCTATCGTAGCCGAGTGCACCTGTAGTGCTTAGAGAGGACTTGTAAGCTTTTTAGCATAGCTAGCGTACGCCACACTGATTTAAAGCTGCACTTGGTAAGATTTTACGTCAAACTTGTAAACTACGCTTAAAATGCAAAAGAGTGACATCATCAACATAAGTGTAGGCACGTGTGAGAATACTGCTTGGAACAGATGTAGTACTGACACAGAAGTTAAACCCAGGCCACCAGTCATACAGTAAGCATATTGAAACCTAGTCACTACACCACCAGGGAGCTTAGCTAACACAAATGTGCTTTATCCATTTTTTATCATAATAATCTGTACACGATACAGCCGAAGCATAACCAACCTTGTGTTTAAATAATCTTTTTAAGATTTTAAGCAAGATGACAATCTGTGATTTGTGAGCAACTGGAGTCCACTATATTGTTTAGTATCAAATGCGCATAAAATGATTGATATCAATATACAATCCAAGGAAGCCAATGTAGCAGCAAGGTAACTGTGAAACAGTTGATCGGCGTGGAGACCACTAACAACTCAGAGGTGGAACTGAACTTGTATTTCCAGACCTTAATTACTCACCTATAATCACTTTCTGTGAAATTGTGAAGTATTTAACCGCTTAAAAAAAGACAGTGGAAAATGCACCACTATGAGCAGAATAGTTTTAGGTATGTTTGTATGTAGCATGTAAACTGTAGAATATAGTTATGCCTAACAGAGGAATATTATTATATCTGTATGAGCTTAATTTGCAAAATGGGACAACAATATTGAGATTATTAAAAACTAATCCAGACTATGCCGATTCTTACAATGTCATCACTTGTTATGTCACTCCTTTGTATAAAAACCAATCTGTCTACTAAATAGCATTTAAAAGGTGGTCCATCTGGAGCCACATTAGTGCAATGTTGCTCAGTGCAGCTTTAAACTGTGTGTCGTCTCATATTTGAGACAATCCACTATATGAATATAGGCTAGAATAAGTATTTATTAACATGTATATGCATGTGAATGTGAAAGTAATCTTAAGGCATTCTAGTATGTAGTATTAGGGCATTCTTCATTAGCACCTTACATGTGGCTAGTTCAGTAGAGCCATGGATGCAACCGCCATCATCAGTAACTCCAGTGCATAGACGTGGTTCTGTCATCAGTCGGCTCTTTGTGGTCTCTAACATGACAATCACACTCTGACCCAAACCAAACCAGACCAGTGGGGACCGAGGCAGGACCAGGCTGACCCGACTTATTCCGGGTCACCACCAAAGAACTTTCAGCAGCCTTCCCTTACAGCGCCCAGCCCCTCTCCGTGGACATACCAAAGCGACCCACATACACACGTATCCACAGCTACACACATATTCCCATGCACGCACATTTTCACACAGGTCCCAACAGAACAACAAAAGGTAATGCTGAGGCATGACACCTTCTCAAATTAAAGCTGTGTGGGCTGTGCTTTGTAAGGGAACTAAGCCAAAGAAAAGACATAAATACACAAAATTCATACACAACGAAATTCATTGCTATATGGTCAGTGTGTGTTTTGATGAGCTGTGTAACCATAATCTCATTAATATAGTACGTGCATATAGGTATAGTTTTAGACTAGTGAGAAGCAGTGTGCTGTTATCTGCTATAATACTGGACCACCTGGCCAATAGTGCTCAGAGATGGGGTCCCCTGGTTTTTGGCTTAGTAATGTACAGTATTCATGTACCATAGTCACCTTCTCCTGTTTCCAGTTTTACAAAAACGCCTTTGGTCCCCTGTCAGAAGGGGCGTTGCTTCCAATCGCTGAGGTGTGCGTTTGCCTGAGGTGACCTGTAAGGGACGGGGCTTTTTTGGTGCCATTTGGGCGCCAAGCTCAGAATGTAGGGCAACCCCCAGCCATCTTAAAAAAATAACCCCTTCCCCCCAAAAAATTTACAAGGTGCCCCGGCTCTCACAGGCAAACCCAGTCGCACCCTAAAGGGCTATCAGCTGAAGTCACTTTTTAAAATATTGGGTAGTATTAGTCGTGTTTCTGAGCACCAGGGGCCCCTAGAGAGCAGCCGACTGATAGAGAATGCACTTTTTGCAAAGAAGAAGAGACGGGATTGTTAACAAAACAGAGAGAGAGATTCTGACCTGAATGAGTGAATGTTAAAGGAAAAAGAATGTGATTTTGTTAAACTTATTTTGATTATTTGATTATTGTTGATTTTTTTTTTTAATAAACCAATAAATGTATTAGTTTGAAAAAGGACCTGACATGTGGGAAGGAGCGATTATGAGAAGACATTAGACATTAGTCAAATCAAACACCTTAATCACTCCTCGCAGAACCTCGTGGATGAATTTCACTGAAGTTCGCATGTAGCAGAGTTTGTATAAGATCATCTTTCAGTGTTTTCTCTCTTCACTGAGCTATTTTCTGCCATCTACACTTTGGTTTCCTCCTCCACCACTTCTATCCAAACTGCCTGGGGGGCTCCTGAATGTATTTTGTCCCTTATTGAAGTGCTGTACAGTATTGTCAACCTACGCCTCTCAGAACCCTTTACCATGGTTTGCACTTCTATACCAGTGCCCCACATTTTTGACATTCAGCCCTGTACATGAAAACCCAGCTCCTTCCTGCTCCTCTTCAAGGTCTATAAATAGTGAAGTTCAGTAGCGATTTGTGAAAGTCTACACTAAGCTGGTACAGGATCAGTTTGTATAGACCTTGAATTTCCTTGCACTTGTAGATACTTTTTATTTATAGAGCAGGTTACCCAAACCGAACACTAACACAACTGTATTGTGAAGAAAACGTCAACATATTTGTTTCTCTTTCCTTGGGGTTTCTCTTTTTTATAGGAACCAATAGGGTGTAACCTCATCTTAGTGTTATGATATTGGTCATTGTGTACTACTACTATTCGTCTTCTTCTTACTGCCATTATGATTGATTTGTATTGAGCAATAAGTTCTTTTTTTCCTCTCGTTTGGATTGTTTCATATTGTGGGAGTCTTCCCCATGAGCTTGTTTCTATTCACAACAGTAGGACTCTTACCTGCTTTGTTGTCAGTCAGATGTGTAATGTAAAGTTTAAATATATAAAAATACATACAAAGTAAGTTGTCTCTGTCCATGTACTGATCAAAGTAACAAGTAAGAAATAAAGACTTTATGTCAGAATTTGACGAGTCACGTGTCGTATAATTTTCAGTCATGTTGACATCTGTTTTAACTTTATGGTAAGCAGCTTTCTCTTTAGTTTGCACAGCTCTCATCACTGTTGTGACAAAATCACCATTTCCCTTATATATTTCTGATATTCCTATGATTTAATGGACAGACGGCACCGTTGACGAACAGGTTGTAATGAGACTTCGATGACATCAACTGCTACACACATTAGGGAACTTGAATTAGTGAACCAACGGTTGGAAATTATTTTTTATTGTGTCTTAACATAATATTGTAAACATTTCAACAGTCTGAAAAATCCTAATGTTATGTTTCCACTCTAGGTACATAAATCAGCTACAGAAAGAATTGGGTCTTTATTTGTACAGTGTTATAGGCAGGCCTTTATTTCTATTTTCCTGATTTATTATATTTGATCTTCTTCTGTTTGCTTTTGATGAATATTCATTAAATGCTTTCCAGTTTTTATTTATTTATTTTTTTTATAAATTCAAGCTAATGTACTAATTCCACAGAACTATTATAACAACATTATACAGTATTGACCAGTCTGAAGAGTCTGGGTTTTTCCTTTTTATCTGAAATGCTGTTTTCACTCACTACAATACTCACAGGAAGTAAAACGTTACACATTCCATTTTGCCTTTAGGGCTTTCCGTCTGCTTTCAACAGATGGTTAACATTATGCATTTTGGTTAGCTTGAGGCACCAAAAGTACGTACTGTAGTTTTGATTTCAACACCATAGATCTTACAGTGCAAACTAAGCTTACAATAGTTCTATATTAAAAACAGTAAAGTACTTAGATATGTTTGACAGCTGAATTATTCTACATTAATAAAATATCATCTGCGTCTTAGCTATTCTAATGGTGTTCTGTATATTTTGTATAGTGTTAGTATTATTGATCAGTTGAGCAGGAAGTTTTGGACAAGATTTATACATCATCTTTGCATCTCCAGCATTAAAAACAATGCTGAAGTTCACATGCAGCTGGTTGAGAAAAAGAAGATAAACTGACCTCTCTCAGCAGAGTACTGAGTATGACATGACTTGTTCTAATGGAATTAGTAGAATAAAAAATTACATTGTGCTAGACCTGCCATGTAGATTTATCATATATACCATGAATATATAATGCTTTTTGACCAGACTGACCTTTATTTGCTTGTGCTGATCACTATTACTGGAACCCTTATTAAAATATAGGCTTTTATGGAAAATGTTGTCAGCATTATCCATTTAAGCAAACAAAACCTTATAGGAGACCATGTAGGAGTCACAGTAGGCATGTAGCATCTGGTCCACAGGGCTGTAGTTCAGGGCTAAAATGTTGGGAGCCATCTTGTTGATGAAGACTCCAAAGTTGAACTTCTCTACCCCTGTCACGGTGTCAAACGAATAGAAGATTTCCTCCACATCTTTGCTGACGTACCGTGTTGCATAGAGAACACCGCACACCATGAAGGTGTTGGTCACCCCCTGTTTATAGACCGAAGTGGACCAGGTTTGGCCAAGCGTCAGCGGTTCACCCTCCTCCACCTTGGACAGCACCAAGTTGCCAAAGTCCTGGGTGGTGGTATAGATCACCCAGACGCCTGACTCATCTGTTGCCAGGTCGAGGTCTGTGAACGGGTAGCATTCTTCAAGGTGGCAGAAGTTCCCCTTTGAGTTAAACCTGAAAAAAACAGAGGACAGAAGTGACGTTTCCTTTTTAGAAATGAAAACTTTAAAAACAATGTCTCAGTATCTTCTAGGATTTTTATTACATTATGCTATGCTGTGATTTTGCTCTTTCCAAATTATACATCTTTTAGACAGGTTAATTCAAACATTGTTTTTTAATTGTTAAATGTTTGGTTCTTACAGTAGTACAGAATTCCCCTTTTTTATGCTAATGTAGAAAAATTGATGAGGTTTTCTTTTTTTTTTTTTTTTGGAAACAAGGTATTAATTCTGGTATCTGCTACACCTGTTCAATTAATGAGCTTGATGACAATGTTGAGAAGCAAACCTGGTGCCTTTAGGTAGTTGTAACGTGGTAACAGTTTTGGTGGTGAGATTGAATCGACAAACAGCATCTTGGTTGTAACAGTTGTAGTACAAGGCCTCTCTATACATCACAACATTTGGACCCTGGATAGTGTTGGTGGTTGGGTTGGAGGAGTGGATCTGGACATTACCTGGAAGAAGAAGACAAACAAGAAGGGGGTGGGGGGGGGCAAATGTTTTCACAAGTAAATATTGTTATCAATTGGTAAAAGAAAGTAATCAATAGTATTTTGGGTGCATTACTTTTTTAAAGGATACGTCTGGTTTTATTCTATCCACATACACCATCCTCTGCCTCAAATACTCACTAGAGCACAAAATGTAGATTAATCCGCCGCTGAAAATGGTCCCCTACAAATGCACTGCATTTGTTCCTGTTTGAGTAACATTTCCTAATGACTACAGTGCCCAGCTGTTTTAAAAACATATTCAACCTCTAATTAAAATTTTATTATATTTTTAAATTATATATCACATTCAAGACTTTTCTCCTGTCTGGCCCCCCAGTGGTGGAATCAGCTCCCCACATCCATCAGACAAACAACCTGTCCGGCCACTTTCAAGAAAAGACTAAAGACTCATTTGTTCCAGGAATACAACAGCACTTAAACAACAGCACTTAAATGACACAATGACACTGTTTCTATAAACCATAGTATATTGTACGATATTATATTGGAATATTATTTTACTTTGAATGTATTGTATTTGCTAATGTACAAAGATAATCTGTTCTTAGATTTAATGCTCTTTTCGATTCTGCCA